>VZRN01003866.1:399915-436803 GCA_013397935.1 Dasyornis broadbenti | reverse complement strand
AAAAAAAAAAAAAAAGTCCAATGGGAAGCAAAGACTGCACAGGTACATGAGTAACTTACCTGTTCATTAATGGAGCTGTCATCCCTGGATACAGCTAGAGCTGAGACATGGGCCCAGCAGTTTGCCATGCAACACCTGTGCTCCATTCTTTTTCTAAGACAGCAATTTTCACCACCATTAAGCTCTCTTTAAAATATCACGTAACATGTGCTCTCTGAGCTGCAGAATAGAACCTTATGCACCAATACTGTGTTTTTTTCATTAATCACCATAATCTGATTTCCTCTTCTTGTGAGGAGTCAGGCTATGACAAATTGTTTGAACCAACAGGCCTACCATGAGATACAGTTTGCATTGTTAGCATTTTTCACAGAAGAGGAAAATAGAGAAAAAATATATTTTGCTGAGACATCTCTTTTGCATGATATTAGTATGGGAAGAGAAGAACATTTGCAATAAATATTCAGTGAATATTGTAAAAGATCATATGTTTCTATTTCCCTTGACTAGAATATTTTACAGTTTTTCTGTATAGCTACTGTATGAGGTGGTTTTAATTCTAGTTTCCAGCTAATCTATGCTTGAGTGTATTATAGACAGCCCAATCTCCTCCCAAACCTCACCCAGAGACAGATTATCATTTCAGAAGAATCTCTCTTTTATTTAGTATAATAATTACATATTTAATGTGGTTTATAATACTTTCTGTAGACAGGTGTTTTACTCACCGTGGTCCTAAAATGTAAGGGGATCTATGATTTAATATGAAAAATTTGTATAATGTACCATATGTTCTTTACGGACTAAAGGGAGGGTTAGGCTGCATTTGGCCCATGTCTGAATTTATGAAATAAATAAGGATCATTTTTACCCTTAACACTCATTCTGATATGAGCACATTTCTAGGGCCAACAATCAGGGAAATGGGCCTGAAGCAGGAGATATGGTCTCATAGAGAAGAAAGAAAAAAGTAGTTAGTCATGGTGAATAATGTAAGAATATATGAACTGAGTTCCTAGAATATATGGAAGGTCTCTCTAGTTCGTATTCAATCTTAGACAGTGGATAAATCAGTGAAATTATTTGCTTGGAAAGGAAAAGATTCAGGGTGCTGGAATAACAAGAATGATAAAACAAGGTGAAGAGACACCCACCTCGAGTCTAAGTACACAAACGGGAAGGAGGAACTGAAGCACCCTACAGCATCAGAAAATGATGACATTGCAGGAATAACCAAATTGTGATGGGATAGCTCTCAGGGCAGAAGGGAAGTATCCCTCTGTGAAGCAGCAGCTCAGATGTGGGGATGGGCAACAGGCTGGGCAAGAGTTTGAGGGTCAGAATCAGAGAAGTTGGTGAAGGTTTCATCATGGGGGGACTGTGCTGCAGACCAGACAGTACAGATGAGAAAGTGGGCAATGCTTCTCATTAAAAAAAAATAATAAATATTTAAACAAATCTAGGAAGTCTACAGACCATAGTCTCTTCCTTAAGAGGGGATTTTAACCTCACTGATACCCACTGAAAGACAAAACAGCAGTATGCAAGCAATCCAGGGAATTTCTGGAAGGTAAGGAAAGCTCCTTGATACCCTTCTGGGTAGGCCAAACAGAGTTGTGCACAGCTGTATTTGTTATTCAGAAATAAGGAAAAAGTGGTTAAGGATGTGACTCTAAGTGGCAGCCTTGTCTGTAGGGACCATGAAATAAGGAATCTGAAGATTCTGTGGGAGTAAAAAAGGCAATTACCAGAGAAAAGACTGGTTTTCAGGAGAGCTGATTTTGGATAATCAAAGAGCTGGTAAGTGACATCATTTGGAGTGAAAACTTCAGAAATAAAAGCTTTGGAACAAAGAAAATTTGGGTCTGTTTCTGTAAGGACAGGCACAGATCAAGTTGTGACCAGCCAACAAACTCCTACATCTGAAAGAGTCTCAGGGGAGATAGATGGATAGAAGTGATGTGTTTGTGAAGCTCAAGGGAGAATGTAGGGAGCTACCAAAGCTGCTGCAAAGATAGTTTAACTTATCTCAACACAAAGAGGCCAGACTTTGTTTAGATAAATCAGTTGAGTGACCAACTGGTTGTGTACATGGCTTTTCCAATGTTAACAGTTTCCCAGAGTTAATTTAGAGTTTGAAAGTTTTCCCAAGTTAGATAGATCAGCAAGTGGGAAGTGTAGATGTGGCTCAGTTCAAGATGGAGTATAAAAGCTGAACAACAACCAACTGAACTTTGAAGGGTGCAACAGACTAGTGCTGGCTTCAAGCTACCTATTCCTTCCTCGTAACTGGGAGAAAAGCATTGTGATGTGTATGTGTGTGTACATGGGCACAGGCAATGGAATCATATTTGCATCATGTTCCAAACATATATTGCAAGTCTCATAGTCTGCATAGTGCAGAGTATTGCAATTCCATTGCAGTACATTTCTGTATCACTCTGCCAAATCAAATCCCATGTAATGTCTTCAAATAACGAAATGTGTTATCAAATATTAACTCCTCATGTCGAATATCTCAATGAACCCAGTCAGAGAATACTGGACTCTGATAAAGGTCCTAATGACACACTTACCTTAGCTTTCATTGATGTCTCCCAGGTCTCTGTGCTTAGCAAAAAGGTTTAAGAGGTTCCAGGAAAAAAATTGTTGCCCTGCAGTGAGCTCAGCCAGCAGATTCACAAAGATGATGAGGGCCAGAGCACTTGCCCCCTGTGGAGATGCTGAGAGAGCTGGGCTTGTTCAGTCTGGAGAAGAGATGGTTTTGGAGGAACCCAACTACAGCCCCCTGTGCCTGTGGGGAGGCTGTTGAGGAGATGGAGACAAGTTCTTTACCTTAGTGTATGGTGGGAGGAAGAGAGACCCAGGTTATTAATCAAAACCACAGAGGCTGAGACCAAATATGAGGAAAAACCTTTTCACCATAAGGGCAGCCCAGCAGTAGAGCAAGTTGAGCAGAGTTGTGCTGGCTCTATCCTTGGAGGTTTTTCAAAGTGCTCAACAACCAGGTTTGATCCCATAGCTGGCCCTGCTGTGAGCAGGAGGTTGGGGGAGAGACCTCCTGAGGTCCTTCTCACACTGAGTGAATCTGTGATTCTTTTCAGTAAGGATATATGACATAATGAGAAAATAAAGCATGATACTAGACACTTCCTGTTTCTAGAAACCTGAAGGGGTGTCCTCAGCCAGCAACTGCATTTGTATTTTACACTTGATAGTCCTTTGTCCATGAATTAATCTAATTAAGTTATAACTTCTGCCTTAAGACTGTCAAGACTATTTTGTGGCAAAAGCATCAATGGTGCTTGCAGGAATTTGTTTACAACCCATTGTCCACCAGCTTAATGTTGTGGTTTAGCTTGGCCCAGGTGTTTTCTAGTGGCGGGGGGATACACTTACTCGAGGCCTCTTTTGTATTATTAGAAATTGTAATTAATTGTTCCTTATTCCTATTCTCAATCTCATTTATTATTTTCTTGGTGGAATTTTTTTCTCTTTGCTGGTCTCAGTCACCTCAAAGTTGAAGAATCTTGATCCATTCAGTAGCTTTGAACATAACGCTGTTGGTTCTCCAAACCTTTGCTTAGCTTTACCATCCCTTTTTTGAAAAGGTGTTGATGAGGACTACCAGCTTTACATATAGTGTTCAGGATTCAGGTGCACCATAAATGTACACAAAAACATCATAATGTTTCCTGATTTGTTCTCCATCCTTTATTAACAATTTCTAGCTTGCTTATTTGTTTGGTATAGAATACTATGTTGCTGTGAGATGTTTTCATGCAATTATCCATAACAACAATTTCTCCTCTGAGTGGTAATAGCTAATTCAGAAGTTGTCACTGTATATACATACTTAGGCTTGTTTTTCTCCAGGTGCATTACTTTGCATTCATCAGCATTGGATTTTACCCACCACTTTATCACCCAGACATTCAGTAATATTATGAGATTCTTCCCTAACTCTCTTCATCTGGCTCTGAATTTTAATACCCAGAAAAATATTATCAGGAAACCTGTCACCTCATTGTGTATCTTCTTTTCCAGGCAGATGAGTACACTGAATGATAAGGTCCCAGCTTCGTGCACCATTGTATTTCACTTGTAACACCCAATCCCAGCTGCTCCTGTAATTTCTTTTTAACAGGGTCCCCCAATAGTCTAGCACCTCTTTGTGAAGCCTGAATTCTTACAGAAGTTACAAGAGGATTTTTGCTCCTAGAAAAAAGTTACATTTGCAGTCATGGTTGTCACCATCACAGTAGCTCTTAGAATGGATCTCACAAAGCCAGTTTGTTTAACAGCACTTTTTTACTTTTTCCCTTGCATCAGTCTTTCCTCCTCTGCCATTTATCAATCAATTTTGCCCTACTGTTAAGGCATTCTCTAGAGGGTGCTTCTCCCATCAATTTTTGGATTCTTTTTATTCCCATACTGTTTTAGCCCCATCTTATTTTTAGACTTCTGGTATATATCTAGACATCTAGACATCTTACTCTGTTTCCCCATCTTTATGTGTCTTGTTTACAAAGGCCTTTATTTGTTGAGACTGCACTTTGACTATATTTTACCTGAATTTTATTCACACCTGCCACAGATGTGGCAGGTGAGATGTATGGAGTTATTATAAACCACAGGATACTGCACATTGCTTCCATGTGCAGCTGGGGGTATCACACTTCTTGAAAGATAACTCCTGCCAGCTTTTTCCTTCCTCTGCTCCGTGAAAGTCTGTCTCTGCATTGCTAATTCCTTGGACTTGTCTTACCAGTGCAAATTACTTCATAACACACAAAATAAAATACAAATAACACAAACAGAATTATCTAAGCATTTTTTAAGTTCTAGGGCTAATTCAGCTACCTATTGGCAACGGACTGGACTGGAATTGCACAACTTTAAAATTGCCTCATCTTTCAAAATATGGCACTATATTGCAGTATGTCTGATTTTATATCTCAAGATTGCACTAAAATTGTTCTATATATAAAATCGCTTTATGTTATAATTTTCATACTCAGTGAAGAGTCAGACTCTGCAAGGGCACCCAGAGTTTTCTGTTTGGCTCTGTGTAAAAGGACGTATAAAAGATAAAATGACCCTTAGAGCATGACAGGAACTATCTTTATCTTCACCAGTCAGGGATCCTATTGACCTTTAGGAAGAGCAAAATTAGATTATTCTCTACTGAGAGAAAAAAATATTCATTCCATTGCAATCCAAACACCCAGCTTTCATCTGCAGCAGATTTAGAATTCTTGCCCCTATGTTGAATTAAATATAATTCATAAAACAAATGTTTAGAATGGAAGACATAATTTATAATCATATTTGGGAATACTCGCTGCATTCAGGCCCAATCTTTAGGGACTAAAAATTACTGTAAAAGAGGCAGCTCTGTACTTAATAACATATCCTTTCCCCTAACTGATATTTCCTTCAGCTGCTATTAAAGACAAAGTATTTAGAAGAAAGAGATGCTGTCTCAGAGCAAAAAATATTTTACATATTGTAAAATAAGACTAAAATGACATACCAGAAACATTGTTTTAATGTGGGAAAATCTCAAGAAATTAAACAGGTAAAATAATTTCCACAGAATCTGTTATATTTGCTCCCCTGGAAGCTCAAGTTTTTTCATGAAAATGTATTACAAATATTCAGGAAAAATAAGGCTGGTAATCTGCAATTTTGAAGTGTTTATACAGAGCAGTTTGTAAAACATTCCTGAAAATAAATTAAAAGCCCTCCTCTGGAGTCAAAAGATTATATTTTTTTTCATGGAGAGGAAGAATAATAATTGTTATTGTGACACTGTAATATCTCAAATTAAGCTTACTTTACTGAAGCTTCCAGTTTTGATCAGCAATTACTCTGTTTTAAAAGAAGTACAAACATCAGAAAGTAAATTATAATCAGTGCTCTACAGAATGTATGTATTTGATAAAAGCGCTTCCCACATCCATAAGAGAAGATAATCTCTATTAAGTAACTAGCATTGTAAAAGTCCCTAGTTGCTTTTTCAAATGTTATCCATAGAGATTGAGAAAACTTTTATGTGTAAATTGATTACAAAAAATTTGTCTCTAAAATCTGTGTGGTAAGAACAGTCTTCAGTTACACAGGACACAAGTTGCTTACCTGTGATATGACTGGCAGAAAACCAATTTACACTCTAAGAAAGGAGACCAGAGACAATTTTTTTAAGAATTATTTATATCACTTTAGACTGACAATAATAATTATATCACAATTACATTACCTACTGTGTTTAGATTATATTGTGTAATATAATCTAATCTGTTAATTCTTTTTTTCCATCAAGATGTTAGTATTGGACATTCTTGTGACTATGCTTGGATATGAATAAAATAATTCAATTCAGGAATTATTAACATTTGTGGTAACAATAATTATGCATTCCATTTTAACAATGTGAAATAATTGGGGGAGATTAAGTTTCTGTAAGTACAGGTTTTATGCATACTTCTTTAACAGATTATATGACAGAACAGAACAGAATAGAATAGAATATTTCAGTTGGAAGTGACCTACAACAATTATTTTGTCCAGCTGCCTGACAACTTCTGGGCTGACCAAAAGTCAAGGTATGTTATTAAGGGCATTGTCCAAATGCCTTTCAAACACGGACAGGCTTGGGGCATTGACCACCTCTCTACAAAGCCTGTTCCAGGGTCTGACCATCTTCTCAGTAAAGAAATGCTGCATAATGTCCAGTTTAAACTTCCCCTAGTGTATCTTTGACCCTTTCCCACAAGTTCTATCACTGGATTTCAGTGAGAAGAGATCAGCACTTCTCTCACCACTTGCCTTCCGTAGGAAGCTGTAGAGAGAAATGTGGTCAAGCCTCGGCTTCCATTTCTTCAAACTAAACAAACATAAAATCGTCAGCCACTCCTCAAAGGACTCGCCTTCCAGCCTTGTCATCAGCTTTGATTCCCTCCTCTGGATACATTCAAGAACATTCACGCCCTTCTTAAATGCATAGGTCTGGAACTGCACACAGTTCTCAAGGTGACACCACACCAATGCTGAGTACAGTCGGATAATCACCTTTTTTGACCAGCTGTTTATCCTGTATTTTATGCACCCAAGAAAGAGGTTTGTGTTCTTGCCTGGAGGGCACACTGCTCAGACTAAATGCTCAGATTTCCACTGAAAAACCTTTTCTCCTTTCAGTGGGCTTTTCAACACTTGAATATGTTCCTATACAACTGGCCTGCGCTATCGTTCTCCTGGTAAGGGCTCACACAAAGGAGACTTGTGAAGTCTTTACAAGTGCCTGAAAGGAAGTTGTAGCAAGATTGTGGGGTCGGCCTCTTCTCCCAAGGCAACCATCAACAGGACAAGAGGAAATGGCCTCAAACTGTGACAGGGGAGGTTCAGGCTGGACATAAGGAAGAATTTCTTCACTGAAAGGGTTGTCAAGCATTGGAACAGGCTGCCCAGAGAAGTGGTGAAGTCACTATCCTGGAAGTGTTCAAGAAGTGACTGGGCATGGCATTTAATGCTATGGTTTAGCCGACATGGTGGTGTTCAACCAAGAAGTGACTGGGCAGATCTTGGAGATCTTTTCCAACTCTAATGATTCTATGATTCTATAGCAATACAACAGTAGAAAAGGCAGTATTTGTACTATCAGCAGAAATCAGTTAATTGAGTTCATTCTGCTTACTGACAAATGTCTAAGATTTTTTTTAACATAGATCCTTTGGTATTACCCCTGTACTTATACAGACTCTGTGCTGAAAGTCTGCCTGATAACATTAAATTATGCAAAATTATATAAAAGTTTTCTTATTTTCACTGTGAGTAAATCAGGGACATAATTTAGCTGTCTGTCTTTGCCAGCATAAGCATATTTTGAATGTCTTGCTTGAAGGGCCACCAATAAGCAAGGAGCTACGACGCTTTTAAGTCTGCATTGTTATCCAACCAAAATACCTCTGGGCTGTTTTCCCTGATATTTTGAAACTTCTAGTAAATGATCAAAGAAGGAGCCTGTTGGCATAAGAGGCAGTGCTATGACTGATAAACACCTAAAACTGTGGACTCTGCCAGCCTTACAAATCAGAAAATGGCTTGCTTCAAAGAATCAGTAAGTAAAATGAAAATTACTAAATGTGCTTAGTGAGGATAATAATGTTGCTCCTTGTCTTCTCATATTTAGTCCTATTAGATATATTGAATCATATGTTATAAACAACATTGCATTGGACAGGAGAGAACAAGCATTTGAAAGTAAACATAAAATAGCATTCTTAAAAAGTCAAAATCTAAAATGTTTGGGAAACAACAATGCAATGACCTGGTTAAAAAGGAGAACAAACAACAGCATTCATTCCATTGGGGTCTTAGAATATTTGTTTCATTTTATTTTCCACTGAAGCAATTTCTTAAAAAAACTATGTAAGAAGATAACAAAAGAAGATAACAAAAAAGAGATGTTTCAAAGAAACAGACATCATCTAAAGACAACCTCTGAGCACTTAACACATTTGACAACAATCTCTTGTGTAATAATTGCCCTAATGTCCTCTGTCTGAGTTATGTTCTCTGACCTATGCTATTATTCTGTGTGGCAAACACAGTTCACAGTAAGCAATAGCCATCCTGAAATGAATTTTTTTTTTCTCTTTTTTTTTTGTCTTCTAATGTTTCATCATATCAAAAGCAATCTAGAACACTCAGAGGAGACAACTCACTTCCTGTATAATAATACCTGAAAGCCGAGTCAAGTGTTTCATTTGATGCCTTGGATTAAGTGACTTACACTGCACTGACACAAACTTCTGTACAACTATCCAAACAATCTCACACCACTTCTTCCAGTCTATTTAAGATTCAAGATTCCCCCTCTACATACTATTTATGGGCAATAAAAAACTAGAAATGTACTGTCCAAAAATAGTATTTGGCAACTACAAATAATTTAACTTCAGATTTCCCCTCAGATCTTCTGGTTGTTTACCAAGATGAGTATTCTGTGGCTGTATTTTAATATCAATACATTAAAACTGACGGATTGGGTAACCAGCTAGCCACAAATTTCTTTACACTGTTCTCTATTACAATATATTTCTACACTTTTTTTCTGTTAAAGTTTGCATTTGGGTGGTGACCACATCTTTGCTGTGACAAACTCTCTCCTTCATGTAAATTTTTCTTTCACTGAATTTGTATTTTTGTTTATTTATTTTCATTTTATATTTTTTCCCATTTCCTAAACTGCCAAAATCTCTGATTTAACTTGTGGCATTTCCTCACTGTATTTTTACGGTATGTTCTTTGTAGCAAGTGAATCAAGATCTCTGTGCTTTGGGTGCCTGTCAAAAGTGATCTGGGCATTTAAGATCAAATCAGGACTGCAATCCCCATGTGTTGAGAAGCTGCTCACTTTTCCATTCCCAAATTCTATGGTGAGCTACTGACAGCACCCTTAGTTACCAAGGATTTTCCATTTGGTCCATAACTATGTGGAGCCTGACGGTCTGCCCTACCATGAGGAGCTTTGCCTACTGTGAGATAGTGCATGGAGTGCTCCATCCTCCCCCTTGTCCCTCCACTACCATTCCCTGTGCCCAGAACCTATCTACAGGAGTAAGCAAGAGAATTATATCTCATCTCTGCAACTCAGACATTGTCTGTCTGATCCTAAAATGATCTGTTGGATCACCAGCTTTGCAGTAATCCTTCCAAGCCTTGCTTCAGATACTGTAACCAATGGATCATCCACATCGTGTGTAGGTCCAGAAATGTGGCTCAATACCAGGTAGGTACTGCAAAAGGGAAGGTGACCAGGGCTGGAACTTTTGTACGCTTATTAACAAGCTGTCTCTTAAATCTATTTCAGGCTATGGAGAGTTTTGTAATTTTGTAATTTGGTTGTCAGACCTAGTAATATGATCTTCAGGCAAAGTAGCATTACTGCAAGATTACATCTTATTTGGACTTCCACCAGGACAAGATTTCTGCACTGAAAATTTTCATATTCCCATCCACCTGTATGAGAGAAAGTAGTGAATGATGCACTTACAGTGGTTTTAAAACATTAAAAAGTACTGAGTATTCCCAGCAATTTACAAGGAAGAGCAGTAATCTGTATTACGTAAAGTCCAATTTTATTTGTTGAAGTTATGAAGTTCTGGCCTAGGTCTGAATGATCAAAATAAATATAACTTACTTAAAAGTAAATTAAGAAGTATATCCATATCCACAACTTGTGTAAATAGCTCATCTAATGGAAAGAAAGTGAATGTGTAATGCAAAATCATTTACAAAGACTGCAAGGGATTAAGGGGATTCACAACTAACAAGAAAACTGAGAGTTTATGCCATGAGCCAGTTCAATCCCTCTAGCAAAGGCTTTATTTCTGTAAACAAAAGGAACTTAAAATGCATCAATTTTAGGTTCTGGGTATCATTTTTATGCACTGAAAATTAGCCATCTTACTGTTATTTTAGCTCATCATCTGACACAGCAAATCCAAACAAGAGAGTAATGGTCCTTCTATTATGGGCTTCATTTCTAATTACCAAGATTATCTGATAAGCCTTAGCCTTAGTTTTCTGGGGACAAAATATTTGGAATTAAAATATCTTGGCTAAACTGATTTAATATAAGACGGAGGGGAGAGGATTAAAAGAATATAATGTACCAGGATATGCATAAACCCCAGGAAGGCATAGCACTGTCATGAACATTTGTGAAGGTGTGTGGGTTTTGATAGTACTGGAAGAAGATGCAAAGAGCAGCTCTTTGGTGAAGTATATTTTAGCAACTTGAGAAAACTATTGAGTGGTTTTAGAGAATTTGTAATGATTTTCAATATATCTCTCAAAGACAACAGGGAATATCAATTCTCAAACTCTGCAGGAAAATTTGTGTACCTAATCATTGTCATTTAGAATCACAGAGAAAACCTCCAGTTTTTTATAAGCTCCATGTTTAGGGTGAGTTGAAAAACAGGATTGGGTATGATGTTTTGACTCTTTCCTCTTAGGAAAGCATAATTTTTATATATTTCTGAGGAGCAGAAAAAATATCAGAATATATTAAACTTGCTATGATTCCTATTTCTCCCAATGCAAAAAAACATACACAAGCTCCAAATTCCAGGTTTAAGCAACAAGTTGTATTATAAAGTATTCACAAAGGGATTTTAGGAGCAGCCACCACCTCCAGCAGCTCTGGCCCAAGTCTCTCTCCTGTCCAGCTGTCTGAGGACCTGGGGTCTCTGCTTGGGCTGACAAACACAGCTGCTGCTTTCCCGCTTGCAGGTCCATCCAGTAGGAAAGCTAAGCATCAGTCCCAGAAAAACAAACAGACACACACAGAGAGAACACAGACATGGCTAGCTATACAGAGAGGGTGCTGCCTCTAACCGTGCCTACATGTAGGATTGAATAAGAGGCAAGCCTAGAGAGCCCTGGCTTCTTATTCTCTTGGATTGGCAGAGACAGGAGGTCACTCATGCAGGAACACACATGACACTCTCCTGCCCTGTGAGTCACCAACTCACTGGTCCAGCTCAGTGCTTGGTGCAAACAAACACAGACACTTGCCAACCATCATAGAATCATAAAATCATAAAATCGTAGAATTGTAGAACCATAGAATATACTGACTTGGAAGAGACCCATCAGACACATCAAGTCCAAATCCCAGCACTACCCAGGACACCCCAAGTATCACACCATGTGCCTGAAAATGTCCTTGAACACATAACCTTAAAGAGAGCTACTTTTTCAGGCCAAATATTGCAGACTCACAGAATGATTGACATTGGAAGAGACCTCTGGAGTCACCTAGTCCAACCTCCCTCTCAAGCAGAATCACCAAGAGCCAATTCCTCAGGACCATGTCCAGGTGGCTTTAGAATATCTCCAAGGCTAGAGATATCCAAGTAATCTGTATATATTCACAGATATCTGTAGATATCTGTAGATAACTTGTATCTTGTTCATACAAAAATGGGAATGGGGTCATTTAGTCTGGAGAAGTGGAGGCTCAGGAGTGACACCCTACAACTACCTGAAAGAAGGCTGTAGCCAGGTGAGGTTTGACCTCTTCTACCAGGCAACCAGTGACAGGAAAAGAGGACACAGTCTTAAGCTGCCCCAGAGGATGCTTAGATTTGACATTAGGAAGAAATTTTTCACAGTAAGGGTGATTAGACATTGGAATGGGCTACCCAGAGAGGAGGTGGAGTCACCATCCCAGAAGGCGTTAGGTTGCACTTACTGCTATGGCCTAGTTGACATGGTGGGGCTCAGACAAAGGTTTGACTCAATGATCTCAGAGGTCTTTTCCAACCGAGTTGTTTCTGTGATTCTGTGATCCTTCCTGCTGGCAGGGCTTGGGTGGTCACAGTGAGCAGGTAGAAGCCAGCAACAGGCCACTAGTAGAGAGGAAACTTAAGGGCAAGTAAAACCCTAATATGGTCTTGGGAGCTGGGTTTTGGGGATCAGGCACCAGAATGCAAATAAATTAAACCTTGCCTAATGAACACCTGCACATAATAATCAGGCCGTTTTCCGAGAAAGCAGCAATGAACTACTATGCAAGCCAGAGGTAATTATCAAGTGAGTGAAAAGCTCACACTGAAGGGTGAACCAATTATGGACTAATGTGCATTTAAGGATCTTGTGACACAAGTCCGTCAGTGATGTATTTTAAACAGAGGTTGATGCCATGGCAGATCTTCTGAGCCCCATGCAGCTACAAGCTTTGCAATAAACATGGCTCTGCAGTCCTGTAGCTGTCATTTGAATAAGAGGTTCTCTTTTAGGGAACAAGTCCTTGCCACTGGAAAAAGCTTCAAGAATACATGTGTACTGTGACAGCAGCTAGTAGCATTAAGCCCTTCTCCTCCTGGTCTCACTGTTGCAATCACAGATAGTATCACATACTGATGCCGGTGGTGCTCATCTGGCCATGACCTACAATGAATACCTCAGGTGCATAGAGACAGAGGAAGAAGTAGATAGCCCCAAATGAAACAACCTAAACCTTCAACAAAGTAAGGGGGGAACAGTTATGTTTTACCCTCTAAAAGGGGAAGGGGAAGAGGAAGGGGAAGGGGAAGTGGAAGGGGAAGGGGAAGGGGAAGAGGAAGAGAGATTTTCAGTAAGGATTCACTCATCACTTTGTTGTTTACTCATAATGTTACACTGTAATTCTGATTTAAGAGGTCACATCCACCTTCTCTTATCTAGTGTCTTAGCTACAAACACACCTAATTGCAGTGACATAACTCTTAATGGGTTTGTGGTTTTAAGTAGCTGAAATCGTCTGCTGTTATAATAGTGTTGTGGTCCCACATACCCTGTTTTGTCTTCCTCTACTCACTGAATTTATTATTTATTTACCTAAGGGATTCTAGTGAGAATATTTGCAAAGGGGCCAGCAAACCCTTGTGTCAGCACTATGATTAGGGTCTATGAGCTGCTGACAAAAGGAAAGCAAGTGGCTCAAAAGTAGAAAGGGGATGGTGTCAGAGACTGAAATAGTTAATGCCTCGAACATTAATATAAAGTTTTACTCATTATAGCAAAACCCTATAAAGAAACTACAACCTAAGAAGCCTCCCTGAAGTTCCTGACTGGGACTTTGGACTGTCAGTTAAACTGCCGAGATAAGATACTATTATTTAATCATCCTGGCCCAGGGAGAAACAAACAAGGCTGAGGGAAAGGAATGCATCCACACAAGAGAGACAAAATCCAGCAGCTGTGCTGAGAGTCACCTCTGGCTGGAGGTGGGGGAGCCCACAGCCCACAGAAGCCAGATTCACACAGGCTCCCCCCAGCAAAACGCGGCAGGGGATGGGGGGGGAAGGAGGTTTCGGGTGAGTGGCATAACCTCTGGTCAGAGGTGATAAACACCCGTCCTCCCTTACACAAACTGGCCCAGCTGTGGAACCCTCAATCCCACAGGTCACATCCATGGGACATTCACACGAGAGACTGCTGAGGGGATGTCATAATCCATCAAAGATCCCCCAAAGTGCTCCCCAGAGTCATTCCTGAGGCCTTGCACCACAGGACTGCACGTGATGCAACAAACATGGAGTCTGTTGTAAGAGAAAATGGCAAACTACCCTCCCTGCCCAGGGAGGTGCCTGGATTTTCCTGCCTAGCCTGAGCATGTATTAACCCATCAGATTCTATGCATTTCAGGGGAACCATCATCACCAAGCATGGATTGTGATATTTTCTTTATTCTGTCTCTGTCACTCTCTTTCTGTGCCCCCCACCTATTTTCTATTTCTTTCTCTTCTTTTGTCTCTCTCTCTCTCATATTTACTATCAAATAAAACCCATACTATTGACAGGCATATGGTCTTGTTTGCACCTTAATTCAGGCAGAGGCATTTCTAAGAACTTTAATAATTAGACCTTGACGGAAGAATTCTGCTGCCTGTGAAAAAGCAACAGTGATCAGAAGGATGGTATTTATGGCTATTCAAACACAAGGCAATCTCAGTTACTTTGTATTGACAACATGGAGTTGAAAGACATCATTTGAGTATGCATACACACATTTGTAAAGACTATGTTTCAAGTTTACCTCAGCCATTTTTTTTTTAGAAAAACGACAGAAAGGCACCACTAAAGATGGTAAAAATCTTTAAAGATTGGGGGATACTTAGTTTAGAAATTAAATCAGCTTGCAATTTTCAATCAAAGCTGCTCTATATGGAACTCTTACATTCCTACAGCAGAACTACAGTGTGGAGTGGCCAGAGGTAAGCTGCAACTGCTGCTGTTTGCTTGTGATATTCCAAGGCTGTGTGCAGCATTTCTGAAAATCAGGTGTCCCCAGTGAAAGGTGAAGTTGCATTGCAGCCCCACTTCTATCTACTTCTGCAGCTCTCAACTTCATGCCCTTGCTTTGCCTGTTGGAAAGATATTCAAAATTCAAACAGCAGGTGTATCGCTTATTTGTTCTTTCATATCATGGTATTCTTTGGTACCAAGATTGCTGTTAAATGTGTTTAGCTTGAAGGAGTAGAGAATGTCAACATATGTAGTCCTAAGATTTAACATACTCTTTCAACTAGATAAGGAGACAAACTGAATCACAAATACTTCTGGGCAGCATGCTCCCAGTGCCAATATTTGTTCACAGTTGGAGAGGTATCACGACTGTGACAGAGTTCATGGTCACTTTCAGAAGAAACAGATTCTCATAGAAAACATCTTTGGAGAAAACATGTCATTATCAAAAACACCCATGTGCTGCTGCCAAGACGCTCTGCATCCTAAAGTGGTACTCCTGAAAGTGACATTTAGCTTAAGAGATCACACTTTCACTTTCGTCTGGTGTGCACATCATCTGGTGTTTCCTGCTGATTGCCAAGCTGCAGATGGCTATATTTGGATTACAGTGTCTTTTTTAGAGCTCTGGTCTTTCTGTTATCAGCATGGTTAATACAAGTTACAGGAAAATCTTGTCTTATCCACTGAGAGTCCCTAAGGGAATTACATGAGCAAATGAGATCAAAGTTAAAGTTTAAATACAGTAAAATACTAACAACACTTATTGAGCAATATTTCTTATATTGAGAATATGGCAAAGAAAAAACCCAGTTGCTGTATTAGAAATATAATTTTATAATTAATCTCATTAATAATATGCTAAACTCTATTCCTTTTATAATGCATACACACATTTTCATTAGAAACAGACTTTCCAAACTTCAGTGTTATAATTAAGGTAAATGTGTTTTTAAGGTAGGTAATCCCCTTTTGTTTATGCCCGCTAGCTGCATATTGACTGTTCTCATCTGCATTAGCACACAAGCACTGTATGTTAATTAAGTAAATAGAGTTTCCAATTAGCAAACCTTAATACTTCACATATTTAGCCTAAGTATTTGAAGTTCTCCAGGAATGTCTTTTATCATTCAAGTTAGTTTTGCATACTTGTCATGTGCAATTAGGTAGCTCAACTAAGAGTTCACTCAATACTCATTCAGTGACTATGCGTAAGTCAACTGAAATACTTATTTGCTTTTGCTATTAACAAAGGAATAAATCATTTATTGAAATCAGGAACTATTCAAAGATCCTAAAGTGTCAAATTACACACTGAAAGGAAATTGAATTATACATTTATTAAATAACTTCCGATATACATGAAAGTAACTTCCTGCTCTGATCCTGCCACAAGAAAACATTTTAACAAGAAATATGGGCTTTGGTTCTGTTATGCATAAGGAAAGAAAACTATCATCTATCAGCAAAGATCTGCCTATATAGGAATCCCCAAGTGCTGAAAGACTTCTATAAATTATCTATAATGTACTGAGAGTTAGTTGCACTGTTGCCTGGAAACCCAAAGCTTAGATCTGACTCATCTGGGAAAGATGTTAAAAATAGCAGCAGACACACTTGTCAGACTCACAAGTAGGATTAACTTTAGTATGTCTGGGATGCCCTGGAAGTTGTGACTTTTTACAACTTCCTATGAACAGTATTAAATAGTCAGGAATGTTCCAAGGTGTTCAGAAAAGTTCAGGAATGTTCAGGTGAGATCATCTTTCCATTCTATGTTTGATTTTCCATAGCTCCTATGGGAAAAGTAAAGATGTGAGTAAAGATGCAGAGATTTGGAGTAATTCTTTGTCTTCTACTACCATTTTGAAGTTAAGACATTTTTCCAGCTCAGATGTTTGATACTAAATTCCTGATAGACAAGGCACATTTATCTATCTATTGAAATTTGGTTTGTATTTATATTTAGAAATGGGCATAGTGGGCATAAACTGCCCTACAATTTCAAAATGTTCCCTTTTTTTCTTTTTTTACAGTAACATGCAAAGAGCACAGATTACATCATTGAGCAAAGCAGGTGAGACTTTCAATCTTTGTATTGTAAATAAAGGAAATATAATATTCATCTATTTCACCTGATTGTTTTCAATTTGAAAATATAAATAAATATCCATGATAAACCTGAGCCACGTCAATTGGATGTAATAATTATTCATTTAAAACAGAGTCCTGTCTGTGGGAGGTCCAACCCTGCCTGGTTGCTGCTGCCTCACGCTCCAGCTCCACCTCCTCTGTAGGAGGCTCCTCATTAGGGGAGGACTCAAGGGATGGAACCAGGGTCTAAGATCCACCCCTTGTTCCAGAGGAGGGGCGTGTCCAGGGCCTTGGGCTGACCCCTTCTTCTAGAGGGTTCTGTTATGTTCGAAGTTTTATTCGTTCTGAGCTGTTATTCCCCCCCCTCAAATGTTTTTATTTGACCCCTGACCACTGTACCTTCCCCTTGCCCTTTATCCCCTTGGCTGTTATCCCCCCTTAAAACCGGCTGCACTGGGACATTTCCCCAGTGTTCTCCCCGGTGTTCTCCCTCCGGGATCTCCTCGCCCTTCCCCCAATAAAGGAGAGTTCGGGGGAACCCCCTCCCGCAACCCTTTGCCTCTTTCGCCTTATTCCATCGGCACCTCGTCGGGCCCTCGCTGTGGGCAGCCGCACCTCTGCGTGATCCAGCCACGCCAGGCTCCGGAGCGGCACGGAAAAGCCGCCGAGCCGCTGGGCATTCGGGGGCTGACGCCTCGGTCGAGGATGGCCAGGAAAGCAGGCATAGACAACACCTGTCCAATACAAAATATATCTAAAAGATACAGTATTTCACATATCAAACAACAGTATTTGTACAAACTTCAGTGTTTCTGTGACCTAAATAAAGAGGTGAAAAATTTACCTTTGTAATATGAAAAGCCAAGACAGCAAAGCCCTGTCAAAAAAGTACTAATTTTAAATCCCAGGATCTGTCATGAAGGACATGAAGATAGGAGCTTCTGGCACCACTTTCTCAGTAATTAGAGCATTAGCTAATAGTAACTCTTTAGCATGTCATAATGACAGAGAGTAGCACTTGGATCTCACACAGCCTGAGCTTTACAGTTGACCACCGTCCAGAAATTAACTGGCAGTCACTGGAGAACAATGTTGCGCAAACACAAAATACTACCCATTTAGGCAAGTATATTTTACTGACACTCTCCATTTCAGCCTATAGACCCACTCACAGTATGCAATAGCAATTTTATCTCAGACTCACAGAGATGGAGATCACTGTGGCAAAGGGTACCTTGCAGTAAAAAGGTTTTGCTCTCCTTGTCAATTATGGCTGTTATTAGCTGTGTTTCAGACAAATCCACAAATGCCCATGCTGTAGTGATACACCTTGGATAGGCCTGCATGAGGATCCTCAAGCGGCTTCTGAGTGAGTTAGATTCAGAACTGGAAATGACATAGCTACAGTGCATAGACTAATCACCTTCCTAGCCAGGGGCTACTTACAACCATATTTATTGGGCAGTCAACACAACTCTGATGCAGTTATGTTGTTTCCTTGAGCCAAGCCTGTGGCTACACTGCAGTGCAGATGAATTAGTTTACTTGTTTTTAGAGCAAGCTGTATTGCTGGTGAAGCGTTGTTTTGGATTGAGAAATTGAGCCATTTATTTGGAGTAATTACAAAAAATGGCCATTTGAATAACCCAGTGATGCTGGCCTACCTAACCCGTCTGGACATACCCCATCAAACCAACTTTTAAATTGTGCAAACCACAGTGGTGAAATATTCCATACAGCTATATGGAAGCCTTGAAACAGTAATGATCAATTTATTGTGCTAGATTTTAGACAATTTAATAATAGCAAAGAGCCTCACTGTATAAGAAGTGGGCTTATTTTCATGACCTGTTCCTGTTGACAAAACCAAAAGCACATAATTGCTGAACCCTTGTATAAGGCATAAGGGTATATTATTTTTTAAGCAAGAACAAGAAGAAAGAATCATTGTTTCTGTAGGTGCGGGGAGGGGACATTTTTTTGTGAGTCTCCTGGTTCACATATGACCTTTAGAATGTATATACACACCTTCAGCTGGGGAATCTGGTTGATTTCAGTTAAAAGAGTTTTATGCATTTAAGCATATAACATGCATTCATCTATGTATTTGTCAGTCTGTCTGTCTTTCTGTGTATTCTTTGGCTGTGCAGAATCTTAAAATCAAAGAAAGCTGGATCCATTATGTGAGAGACATCGTGCTTTCAAACAATCGCTCGCTGTCTAAATACCACATACACTGCGTGCCACGCAAAGAACTTCATTTATTTGTCAGAATAGCTATAACACACTCTTCACATCAAGCAGAATAATCTATATCAGTTAAAGTTAATTAGTGTATGAGGTTCTTTTACTGCCATAAATACAGCCACTGGGAAAAACTATTCCATGGCTGCTCAATAAGCTTACAATGGTCACCTGATAATGTTTCCTTTCTGGCATAAGAAACACAGACCTTTGATTTTGTTTGAATCCTTCTGACTGGTGAACAGGTTCTGTTTTGCTTTTGTTTAGTATTATACTCTGCAGATCTGCTTAAAAAGAAACAAATATCATTTGCGCTCATGAGAAATACATGAAAAATAAGCTTACATCCTTTTAAATATACACAGGGTAATTTGATTTTTCTTTTTGTAATGCTACTTTTTTTTTAGTTTTAGTTTTCACAGCATAAAGATAAATTGACATCATGTTTTATCTTCCTTACTTTCTCCTTTGGCTGCAAGTACAGACTATGGATAGTGTTTTAAATAAAATGCTACTATTGTATATGGAAAATTTATTACTTCATACTTTAGGATACTTATGAATTGGACTATTCATTTTGAAAGATATTATTTTTCTTAGGCTAACAATTTTATACAAATATAACAAATAAATGATGTCATTCTTCAACTGCTTTAATTTAAGACATAAATTTAAGCAGAACAATCTTCCCATCTTTTGAAACAGAGCAGACGGTGATGCTTTATTTTTCCTCTTTCTAAACACATTAATGGAGAAATAAAGATACAGATAAATAATAAATGGTAGCCACTGCTAAATAATAAACCAAGTGAGGAATCCCATTACAGAATTTCTGCCTGTCACAAATCAGAACTCCAGTTCTGTACTGCAAACACAGATGACTACAAGACACCTTGGTGCAACTTGGAAGATCACTCACAAGTTTGCATATCTTAGAGTGTTTTAAGACTGAATCCTATAAACTACAGTAAAACATTAAGATCTGGCCTTAAAAGCCAGAGTGAGTGCCATGCTAGAGCACTATCTTCTAACTCCTATGATTAATTTTATAGCCTTTTAAGGAGACAAAGCTGCTGTTCCACTACAAAGAAAAGCTGCAGAGACACTGGATGGAACTATTCCAGTTCTAATTAACCTGCCTAAATACTAATTTAGGCGGGGAAGGTTATATTTAATCATTCAGGTTTGCAAATTATAGCTATGAATGAGATCCAGAGAGCCCATTTAGGTGCTTAAAAGAGTGAGTCATGTATTCTCAGAAAGTCCATTCAGAAAGCCAGACATCTCCATCTGTAAACCAGCCAGTCTTTCAGCATCTATGTTATTCATCACCTACGTTTTGAATCATGGACACTCCCTATGCACAAGTATGCAAAGACAGTAAAAGTAAAGATATGATACATTAATACAGTAATATATAAAGTCTATCTGCTTCCCTAAATAATCCTATTCTCTGGACATTTTCAAGCCTTCCTAAAGTAGGTCAAAAGCAATAAGCCCAGCAGAAAGCGCTGCCTTACTGGCTAGTGTTCTGGTCATGACAGGAATTTTTCAGGGAAGAGATCTCATGTTTCACCTTATATAGATCCTGGTCACCAGAAACAACCATGGACTCTAGAACAAAACAGTAGCACAGAAGGTAGAGCTTCTTCTCCAGGGAACAGACCAGCTGTTAGGTGAGGATAAGTAACACTCCTGCTTTTCTGTGTCCTTCATGTTCCCTGATGAGATTAAAATTTTCCAGCTTCATCACAAAGACGATGGAGGAGACATCTGGCTGGTGCCACTTGGAACACTGAGCCACTGCAGCACGCAGCACACCTGGATGATGCCTCCTGCACCATTCTGCTGGGGCCATCTGCCCACACAGGAG
The DNA here is from genome assembly GCA_013397935.1 of Dasyornis broadbenti. Classification (NCBI taxonomy): domain Eukaryota; kingdom Metazoa; phylum Chordata; class Aves; order Passeriformes; family Dasyornithidae; genus Dasyornis; species Dasyornis broadbenti. The sequence goes on along the minus strand of VZRN01003866.1, from coordinate 415,790 downwards.
GCTCCCAGAGATACCCTCTCATGCTAAATGCCTACACTTTCTCATACAGATGTCATTACGAGGAAAATATGCCTAAAGTAACAACTGATTTGTTGGCTTTTGTGATCTTTGCTCTCCCATTCACTTTTTTTTATTTGTCTGCTGTTGCCTTAGAGATTTTATTAAACTACACATTTGCAGCAAATAATGATTATATTTTAAATATCAGGATTCCGTCACATACTATGAGGCTTGGAGAGACACCATTAAAAACATGTATTTTAGTTATATGTAGGAAGGTACATTTGCTCCCCGTTGAAGAGTGGTTTGAGATATAGGGTGGTGCATGAGCTGATAGCTTTTCTGTACATGTTGCAGCTTGAAGGAATGACAGGCTGATTGCTGTATTGGGGGATGTAACTTTAAATCATTTGCAGGACACTTGCAGTCCATATGTTAGACCTTTTATCTCATTGTGAACTTAAATAAAAAGTAGAATAAATATTATTTGGTTTTTTTAAATAATATCACATTACTGTAGTAGATCAGGTGAACAGTCTATCAAGTCTAATATTTTACTTCTATCAGTCTGTATAGCTTTTGTAAAAATACATATGTGTATTCCTGTGCATGTGTTTGGAGAGACGGTGAGTACTTGTGTTAGTGAAAACTTACTGCATAAACATATTACGTCTGTCCAACTGTTTTTAATACTCTGCACTTATCTAAGACTTGTCATCAGTTTTATGGGATTGCAAATCCAGTTGGAGAAGGCAACTGTGTAAAGTAGTAGAATAATCTGAACTATTTTATTTTCTGTGATTTTTTTATTTAACATACCACTATATATAAGGCTGTCTAAAATCAATAAAAGCCATACTAGTGGAGTAGAATCTGGGTGACAAATAGACTTCCCAAAGTCATTGGAAGTGGGAAGTCATGTTTTTTGTAGACTCCAGTTTAGGCTTAATGGTATTTGGTATCTTTAGCAATGATGGGTAATAAAACTACCACTAATAAAATGCAATGATACAAAAAATCACTGACTAGACCATAACAATAAGTCACTTATATGGATCTAAGATGATAAATGTATATTTGCATATTAGGAAGTAAAATCATTATGGAAATTGTGTTATACGCAGCGATTTCTTTTAAAAATGGCTTTGCTAAAGAGAGGGAACATAGAACATACCCTCTCAGCATGATACGCTGGCAATGAAAGCTAACACAGTCAAAGCATGACTAAATTGGGGAGCTTGGATCTGGAATAAATCCAGAGAAGAGCACTAACAAGTACTAAAAATGAATCTGTGTGTTACGCTATTCAGTTCTGACAGTCACATCTCAGAAAGACTGTTGAAAAATGGAGTGACCTTCAGCAAAGAACCAGACAGCTTTTAAATTCCTCTCTCCTTCAAGGCAATGAATCTCACACTTGTACCTGCACAGGCTTGCCATGTTAAGGGATGTTCCACCCACAAACATTACTCTAGTCATAAAATGAGCCAGATACTTTTCAAATCTAGCTCTGATATTTTATTCTATGACTTCCTGTGGCTATGACTTCCATACACTGAGAATAGGTATGTCCATAAATCACCGTAATAACCATTGTTGAAAAGTAGGTGTTTAGGGAGTTTTCAAAATACAGGTTTTTTTCCTGACATATGGTAAAAGTTCTATTGTGCACAGGCAGTTCTGATAGACTTTAAACCTTGTAACAGGAAGTATTATAAACCATAATAACTACAATTAATATACCCAGCTTCTTCTAAAATGCAATGAGATAAAGTACCTCTCTCCTCTATGGAAAGGTCATTAAACATATTTTTATGTGATATCTGGTAATAGTTACCAGTTTGTACTGTGTTATAATGTTAGTATGGGTATGCTCCCATAATTATACAAAAATTAGTTACTGCACAAAAATTAGTTTTCAAGTGATAATAATTTGTCCTTAATTTTAAAAATCTATAATGTGCTAAAAAAGCAAATATTGGGAGCACAGAAATTTTATTTGAATGAAAATGTATGTCTAATTGAAGAAAACATTGACAGCTCATCTAATGTAATGTTAACTAATAAATAGGAATTTTGAAAATAATTAACAGTAAAGGATGTAAAAGTAAAAGATAGTATGATGAAGGAATAAAATTCAGCCATAATATAATTTTCTTAGACCAATAACTTCTGTGAGTTTACATGGTAGATACTGTGCAATATTTAAATGCTTAGTATGTTCAATGCATGTTCAGTGCATGTTTCCATACCATTAAAAAGGTAATTTCTAGAAGCTTCAAATGTAGAACAACATGGGGGGGGGGAAGTGACACTTCTGCCTCAGGGAAGACACAACACACTATAAACTGCAAGATATAGAACACACGTGAAATAAAATAAAATTAAAATTAAAAATATTCAGGTTTTATTTCACACAAATAGCAAAACTCATGGCTTCCTTCTGCACCTTCAAGACTTTGAGAAAAGATAAAAAGCTCTGTAAATTTTGGTAATCTGCTTCATACTGGCTTCACTCAGTCATCAGAAAGACTTCAGATAATCTCTTCTTAAAACTCTAATTCAGCAATGCAAAAGCTTTATTGCAGAGCAGCCCTTGCTCTGCCAGTGGTGCCACACTGTGCAGCAGTGTCAGTCCTTGTGTGTCACCTAATTCTTCAGCTGCCCACACAACCCTGAATCTTCAAGCTCTTTAGTTGGTCAGCTATACCATAACAACACTAATAATAATGTTTCGAAACTAGGGGTCCTGGCTTTGGAATTTTCTGATATAGGTGTAAAGAAACATATTCTTGGCCAGTAAAATTAAACAGAAAGACAGGCGTGAGGTATTTTTAGAATTTAATTACATGGAACTCTATAAATACCATGTCTTCACTGGTTTTATTGCAAAATACTGGTCATCAACTTTCTTGAAGACCAATCTAATTCAAGATTTCAGGACTTCATGGTTTAGGACAGGCAGACTCCAAATATTTCAGGTCTTTTTCTCAATTTTTTGAATATCAGTTCTCGATCCTACTAAGAAAGGCTTCTTTGGAAAAACAATATATAGAAAAGATGGGTGTGAAGAGAACAGCTGAATATCTAGAACTGCCACTAACAAGTACATTACAAAAATATTGTTTCTCCCTTCAGAAATGGGAGGAAACTCAGGAAACACAGAGGCTTTGTTATCTGTTCAACATTTTTCATGAAGGAAATGGCAACAGCACTATGTGAGTTAATCTGAATATTTTTGGAATTGCACTTACTTTCATTTGTGGGTTTGGGGTTTTTTCCCTTTCTCACTCAGGAAGCATTTAAAACCCCAAAGCTGCTTAAGCCTAATACCAGAATTCCTGTTTGTCATAGAAATGCTGACAGACTTCTACCAATTGCAGAGAAGCAGCCACCACTTCACAAGTATAAAACTTGGACATAAGCACAAACCCTTCACTGTCAGGATCACTGTTCTCAGCAGTTTCTCAATCACATGGCTATGACCAATTAGTACAAGCTGTCCCATATTGCCATCTCCTGTGGTTTGCAGCACTTCAGGGTGTGATTCTGCCCTTACAGATGGGATGTGCTGTCCTCCATATGGATCATGGTGTTTGCATCTCAGAAATCTTAGAATAGAATATTTCAGTTGCAAGGGCCCTATAAAATTAATCTAGCCCAACTGCAAATAGCTACTACATTTACTAAATTTAAATATGCTTAGAGCATGTATAAAGTATAATTTATTAAAATAACTTTTAAAAGTAGTATTAAAATATGTATAGTCATTCAGAAATATACTCTAAAATTTTTTTTAATGCACATATATTTCTATGAAGGAGAATTCGCAAGCTCTGGTCCTATTTTAGTCTTCATTTGCAAATATCATTAATACTATCACAGGAGACTTACTTTTATGCCTAAAAGCTGATCAAATCATCTAAGCAGCTTGATCCTGAGTACTGTGAAAATCAAGCATCTCTGTGCCTCCACAGTACTTCAGAAAGAAACATAGACATTTCAATTTCTGGAGTAGATGATCCATGGCATGAACTTTGGAAAATACTAGAATATAGATCCAGAATGAGTCAAAGGTCTACACTGGACCCTGTTATATGCTCTTACCTATCTAACACCTGAAGTAAGTCTACCACTAATTTTGGACTCTTCAGGATACATGTAAGTGAACAAGTCTCCGTATACCTGCTGTGGCAGAGTTCTCTGCTGCACCCACTTAAGCTATAAGCACCAGTGGTGGCTGTGATGGCTGCATCCAGCTTACTCTGGACTTTGAGGGACAGATGACAACAGAGTAGCCAAAGGTTGTCTGGAGCAGTGATCCAGATGTCTTACTGGCATGCAAATAAGAGGATAAGTCAGTTAACTTTGAAATCTTAGCTAAATGCTGTCAGGGATTGATCGTGTGTATATAATCCCTTAGACATAAACCATTGACCATGTCTGGGTGAAGGAGTGGATCCAGCCACACCTGTACTCCCCTCTGAGAGGTGGTTTAGGACACAAGGAAGTCCTCTCTCATGACTCAGCTGGAGTTGAGGCTCCTAGCAGTTTTGCCTGACTCTGTTTTCTATGCAGTAAATAATCTAGTACACCTTTCTATCAAATCTTGTCAAACTGCCACTGCATTTACTATCAAACTTTGTTATATCAATAAAGTGTATTGTTGCTTCTCTCTTACAAGTGAAGCACATGGCTCCATGCACAGCTCCTGTATTAAAGGGGAAGGTTCTGATGCACAGTTTATTATCAGCAAAAGGTGAAAAAGCATGATGTGTTACAGACAAAATGCTAAACAACACATTTTTGTACTGTTAAATACTGTTATGTACTGCTTTCTTCAACTTGTATCACCCTTAGCAATGATACTGACTTTTACCACTAATTTAGTGGCTGCTGGTTTTTGAATTTATTTTACTAATTCACATCAATGAAAGCATCAATGAGATCATAGTTGATTAGTGACTAGTATTAGCCCTTGCTTCTTATTCTGGAATGATTTACTGTATTCAAAAGGGAAGCACGTTGATTCATGGAAATGATCACATTTAATATCTTGTACCAAATGTCTGGGAGAATAATAAATTATGTCCAAGGACAGGCATCTTCATTTTGTCCGTGATCATTTGAAAGTCGCTCAGATGCTATTGGTACAGAACTGAGTGCTATGGCGATTTTATTTTATGTGTTCATTCATTTCACCTGTGGGAACAGATAGGATGATCAAAAGTAAAATTAATAATGAAAAATAGGGTGAAATTGGAGCAGAAACTAGGCAGAATGAAAACTAAGCTAAGAGTTCTGTATAGAAACAGAGAGAAGAGAGAATGAAAAAAACCAGCTGTAGAGTTGTCAACTTTAGGCCTGTAAACAGGCAAAAAAAAAGTAGTGATGTCCAACAACTGAGTTATACCAAAGACTTTCTAGGATGTGGAGCTCATTCTCACAAGAAGTTGTAGTTCATGAGATTTGCAACATTCTAGTAACAACTACTACACTTAAAAGTAAAACTGGCACAGAACTAAGCCTTTTAAAGTTAGGGTTCCAGTCCTCTGACAAAGATTACTGCCTAGCTTTGATCAAAACATTTGTTTTTTCTGTCTCTTAATTCTACATTTATTAATAAGAATTAAAACATTTCTCCTACTTAGAAAGCTTAATGAGGTCAAACCCACTAATAAGTGGTTCAGGCACTACTTAAGCCCTCTTGCCAAGTCATTTCTTCCTGGCATACTCACTTTGCATAGGACTTTACACATCACATACAATCCAGTGATAAAGTGCATTGCATGCATAAGAGATTTTCTTGAACCTGCAGTCAGGACATGAAGCAAAATTGTCAGAGCATGCCAGAAAAAAGGCACTTGCTTGTGACCAGCACTTGTCTAGACCTAAAGAAGCTTTGTTGGAATCAAATAAACAACATTAACATGACATAACACCAGTCAGTGGGGAAGACCAGCCTGGCTGAACAGGGAGCTTTCACTGGAACTCAGAGAAAGAAAAATAGTTTACAACCTTAGGAAAGAGGGGCAGGCAACTCAGGAGCACAAGAATGTCATTAGGTCACATAGGGACAAAATTAGAAAGATAAAAGCCCATCTAGAACTCAATCTAACCACTGCTGGAGAAGATAAAATATTTTTACAAATACATTAATAACAAAAGGAGAGCCAAGGAGAATCTCCATCCATTATTGGATACAGAGGTAACATTGCCACCAAGAATAAGGAAAAGGTTGAGGTACTTAATGCCTTCTTTGCTTCAGTCTTTTACAGTAAGCCCCCGAGCTGGTAGACAGGGACAGGGAGCACAACAATCTCTCAGTAATCAGAAGGAAGTAGTTAATGACCTGCTCTGCCACCTAGACACTCACAAGTCTATGGGACCAAAAGTACCCAAGGGTACCAAGAGAGCTGTTGGAAGAACTCACCAAGCCACACTCCATCCTTAATCAGCAATCCTGGTTAACCAGCAAGTTCTCAATTGACAGCAGGCTGGTCATCTACAAGAAGGGCCAGAAGGAGGATCCAGGGAAATACAGGCCTGTCAGCATGACTGCAGTGCTAGGGAAGATTATAGAACAGATTATCTTGAGTGACATCACATGACATATGTGGGACAACCAGTGGATCAGGCCCAGCTCGCATGGGTTCAAGGATAACAGATCCTGCTTGACCAACCTGATCTCCTTTGATGACAAGGTGACCTGCCTAGTGGATGAGGGAAAGGCTGTGGATATTGCCTACTTTGACTTCACTGGTAAGTCACTGTCTCATGAAATTCTCTTGGAGAAGCTGGCAGCCCATGTCATTGACAGGTGTAGTTTGCTGAGTAGAAAACTGGATAAATGGCTGAGACCAGAAAGTGCTGAATGGAGTTAAATCCAGCTGGTGGATAGTCACAAGTGGTGTTCCCCAGGGTTCAGTGTTGGGGCCAATCCTGTTAAATATCTTTGTAAATTACCTGGATAAGGAAATTGATTATAGACAACACTAGGTTGGGTGTGTTGATCTGCTGGAGGGTAGGAAGGTTCTGCAGAGGGATATGGACAGGCTGGATCAATGTGTCGAGGCAAATTGTATGAGGTTCAACAAGGCCAAGTGTCAGTTCCTGCCCTTCAGTCACAACAAACCCATGCAGAGCTACAGGCTTGGGGAAGAGTGGCTGGGGAGCACAAGTTTTATGAGGAGTGTCTGAGGAAACTGGGATTGTTTATCCTGGAGAAAAGAAGGCTCAGGGGAGATCTTATTGCACTCTACATCTACAAGGAGGTTCTTGTGAGATGGTGATCATCCTCTTTTCCCAAACAACTAGCAATAGGACCAGGGAAAATGGCCTCAAGTCACACCAAAGGAGGTTCAGGTTGGATATTAGGAAAAATTTCTGAAAAAATGGTCAGGCATTAGAACAGGCTCCCCAGTGATGTGGTGGAGCCACCATCCCTGGAAGTATTCAAAAAAGGAGTAGACATGGCTCTGTGGTTTAGTGAGCACAGCCATACTCAGATGAAGGTAGATAATTTTAGAGGTCTTTTCCAACCTTAATGATTCTATGATATATACCCTCCATCACTACTCATCAAAGCAGATAGATTTTTAAAATTATTTTGCTTTTACTAGGAAACCATCTTACAACTAAACTAAGCTTACCAACGCTGCTGTCTTCTGTCACCAGTCTCACCAAAAGCTCTTGCAGGCACCCTGTTGGGACAGAACAACGTCATCCAGAGGAATCCTTTTCCATCAACTGTAGAAAGAGTGCCCTGGGCATTGCAGGGTCAAAGCTTAGTGTGTTCTCTTTAAAATGGTTAGTATATTTGAATTTAGTGGTGACTTAACACAGAAAAAAATGACAATGACAACTTTGCAGTTCCTTTCATAACCAAACAACTACATTCAGCAAAAAATGCAGAATATACAAAAGCACACAGACCGGTTTGGGAGGTTTTGTTGCTGTTTTCGTTCAAGCACCTTGGTCTAAATCCTGATTCTCCTTGAGACTAACAGCAGCGTTCCAGCTATCTTCAGGAGCTGCTCCACTGAGATGTTGTGCTGCACGCTACTTTTTTGTATTATTAGATAAACAAAATAATAGACAAATTCATCTAGAAAACTTAATTTTAGGGGGCTCCACAAGAGTCCTCTTGCTTCCTATTATTTACTAGCTGAAACAATCCTACAATATTAGGAGTTAATTTGCATTGGATACCAAGACTCTGTTTAAACCTGAATGCTGTCAGGTCTTTGTTTCCTTCACAAACAATAATGATGGTCATTTCATATATTACTGCAACAGTGTTGACCATTTTGTGGTGATCTTTGGAATGCCTGTTGCTATGTTTTACTAACAGAGTCTTTTGGGAAATACAATACATTCTCTGCAAGGCCCTGAAAAATGAAACATTAAATTTATCTTCCAGTTCTTCAAATCAGCAGTCATCCTTTTGATAAGAAAATAAGGACTGATTCATGTGTTTGTCTAGGTAAACACAAATTATTGATACACAAATATCAATAAGATAGTTGTGTATCAGTGATGAAATAATATCTCCACAGATTAATATGAAAGCCTAAGGACACCTGGATATTTGATTTCAGACACAAGAATCCTTATTATTGTTGATATCCAACAGGTTGGTTTTTTAAAATTATTTTGCATACCAATACTGCATGATACAAATGCAGTGTTCTTACGATTTTGTTGTTTTCTATTGTGGTTAATTATGCATTTCAGCCCTGACTTTGAAAAAAACTAAGGGCACATTTAACTTCAAGCATGTGAGTAGCTTCATGAGCTTCCCAAGACCAAAGTTTATAATTTGGCCAAGAATACCACTCAGATTTTTGTTTACATTTCTCTCCAAATCCAAGGTTTATATTTAGTAACAGTAAGTACAAACTTCAGAATCTTACACAAGATTTACAGGCTTTTCACAAACACCCTAAATAACAATATAAAACAAAATACATATACCTATTTTTAAAAAAAACCATAGAAGTGATACTGCAGACTAGAGAATGTTGCCCGAGGAGCAAAATTCAGCTACAGTATTCTAATAAAAGCAAGTACAAAATGGAAAGCAAATTATATCTGGATGAAAACAGTCACTTGGATAAGAAGAAATTCTGCAAGCGTGTTAAACGATAACAAAGGATTCAAAGGAACCTATTTATAAAATAGGAGGATTGCATTATGACAAAGATTTTGCTGACTTTACATTGGAGAAGCATGGAATATGCTTTGATGTTTCAGAAATTGCTATTTCTTTGCCACTTTACCCACACTACTCTGATCCATATAAAAGGTGATTCAGTAAAAAAAAGAGCCAAATCAAAGATGATGATGTGAGTAAGGACTGCAGAAATAATATTGATGCATAAAAATAATGGACAAAAGGGTCAAGGGAAACCTTACACTGAGGCAGGTCTGCAGAATTATTGAACATCCTTAATCATATGCCTATTGATTTCCAAATGGTGTCTGAAGGAGCCAAGCAGTGTCAACCACAGTAACTCCTGCTCAATGCACTTGGTAGAAGTAAACAGATAGGTTTCTGCTTGTAGTTGTAAAAAGAGTATGTTTCCTGGAGGAAAATTAAGGCAACTCCACCGTAACTGATAAATCCTGGATACAACCAAGCTTTAATCAGAAGTTTAACATTTGCTAGTAATTTATTTGCAATCTTTAGACATACTTCTTAAAAAATCTTGAAAAGGCAAGTTCTGAGGAACAATTCAATATTTTTGTTATATTTGCTTCAGTGATGCAAATGAAGATCTACAAAAGCACCTGTCTACTCTTATCAGTCTGTAGTCATCTCCAATACAAAGTAGATTCCTTGAAGGGGGCTCACATGCACATTTGAATTTTAAAGATGTGAGTACTGTTAATGGAGTAGGTGCTTAGGAAGCTGGAAGAAGTGCGATATTTTGATATTCACATTTGGCCAGGATAGTCAATGTGTAATGCTGGTTAGTTCATTTTGTTATGATGACATGCTTTCACTCTGAGATATGCTTCTAAGAATTATGTGAGTCTGTTTGAGAAGGAAGAGAATGGAGAGCAGCTCCATTTCACCATCGAATGGCTCTGCTGCACAGATAGCAAGATCTGATCCTCTTATTTAACAACTGGCATTACAGGTACACCTTCTACAAAAGTTACTTCTACAAAACTACCAAAGAGTCCTTTGGCCTGAGCAACCAGATGACCTCAAACCTCTGCATAACAGAGCATACAATAGAAAAGAATATACTGTCAGTTAGAAGAGATCTAAAATTATCACGTAGTCCAACTGCCTGATGACTTCAGGGCTGACCAAAATGCAGGATTACTTCCAAGCATAGGAGTATTGCTTATTCAGTCTACATATATCTTTGCCTGTATGCCTTGTTTCCTGAACAGTGTAGAGTAAGGACTGCTATGAGTTTCCTTGCTCTAGGGTCCTGGCCAGACTCTGTTTCTCCAGGGACTGGGGTACCTGGGATTACCTGCTCTTAAACTGGGATGAATTCAGACTTCACCAGCAGACTTAATACAGATGATGGCAATACTCTGTCATTAACCTCCTCAAAATAGCATTAGGGTTGCTGAGACATTTTTGACATCATTAAATCAGATGTCTGGAAAATCATATGCAGGCTTCCTAATAGAACATAAATAATTAGAGTGCAAAGAAAGGTATGAGAATTGGAGCGGAATCCTGTAGGATATGGAAAGAAGAAGCAAACAGAAGAAAGGGAGGAAAACCAAGAGATACAATAGGAAATTAAACAGGAAAAATATTAGAAAATCAAGAAAGGAATGACTTGCTCAAAAATTACTAGGGACTTTGAGAATGCTCAGTTTCAGCTGTTCAAACTTCAGGTGGCCAAAGGACCTTGATTTCATGGGAAAGTGTTTAATCATTCTCAAAAACTGTTTTTATGGTACCTCTGGTTAAATAAACAATATAAGGCAGGCAAAATCTCTTGTAACATTTGAGCTGCTGAACTCTAAAATCTTCTCTAAAGGATGTATAGGCTGCATAAAACAAATAATAAGGAAATAGAAAATTATTAGGTATTAAAATATAGGAGGAGATAGATCATAAATAGTGCAATAGGTTTTTAAGAACCTACTATTTACCTAGATACAAAACAAAATTGTAAAATAATATCAGTAATGCATATTTGATAATGATGAAATTATGATATTTCAACATAGTTTTTCCTTACATCTACAGAGAAGCCATTACTCTGTACCATTCTTAAACTACCAACAAACTAAATTCTAATCTGCCATTTCCAATCAGGGATCACAGACTACATGCAGATCCTTATTTTTGTGATATATATGGAGTATTAGTTACTTGTAAAGAGCAAGCAAATATCTGTATTGATCATCCTTTCCATTGCATTGGTCTTGATTATTTGTTTTTCAAGATGGCCACACACGTAAGGTGATGCCAGATGTAATTTCTCCATGAGACAGATTGTCAGACCTATTTTCCTAGTAAGTAATCCTGTCCTTCGGCACCCAATAAGAGCACTTGCTCCTGAATCTATATACTCCTAATAGTAGCCAAAGACAATATTTAGGGCTGTCTTGGGGATGTTTTTTATCCCATCCCATGTTTGTTTGGGTTTTTTTCTTTTGTTTCGTGTCTGGGATGGTTGCTGCCCATCCTTTGCTCCCCATCCCACTCCCCTGGCTCCAGAACATCATGGTAGATGGGGAACCAGCCCGGGATTTCCTGCGAGACTTGGCGGGTAGAGAAGGGGAGCTCTGCCCCGTTTTTTGGCATGTGGAGATTCAGGCAGCCAGGGCAGCAGGGTCTATCTGAGCAGAGATATTGTTACCTGTGAGTTTGCCTGGGTTTCTTTTTTTGTTTTGTTTCTTTTCCCCTTGGCACTGTGACTGGGTTTACTAGCTGCTTCCCTGTTTTTCTGCTGCTTGGGAGCCCAGAGCCACTACATGCCACACCAGTACCTAGGAACACCCCATTCCCAGCCAGGGGGCCTTTCTCTCTGCACAGTCCAGACCCAGGGACCAGCCATGGCCAGTGAGCCACCTAAGGAGCAATCCCCCTGTCCAGCGCCTGCCATTTCTCTGCTGCTGCTCCTGGTTTTTTGCTACATTGTAACCCAACACCCCGTGCCTGTGGGGACACGGCGTGTCCTGCCACAGCTGAGGCGTTCCTGCTGTCTCTTGCCTGCTTCCTCGGGTGAGGCAGCCCTGCCATTCCAGCCACCTGCTTTGAGGTCCCTACTACAGCCCGTGCTGCCATCCAGCCCTTCCACTATTACTGTAGGAGGGAGACTCGACTGACGTCACGCCACAGCGCCCCCTGCAGGCTCGGAGGAATCATCACCCCTGCTCTGCCCGGCCAGGAGCCCAACAGCAGCCCTGCCGGCCATGACCATAACTGCACCAAGGGGTGGGAGCGTGTGACAGCCCAGGGAAGGCTGGTACTGGGTTTCTGGCTTGTTGTTGCTCCCATTGTTGTTGCTTGTTTGCCTTGCTATAAATACTAGTAAAGAACTGTTATTCCTTTTCCCATATCTTTGCCTGAAAGCCCCTTGATTTCAAAGTTACAATAATTTGGAGGGAAGGGGGTTCATATTCTTTATTCCAAGGGAGGTTCCCGCCTTCTTTGGCAGACACCTGTCTTTCAAACCAAGACAAGGACACAGATTGCTGATTGACTTATTCACAGCTCTTTCTCAGGCCTTCCAATCAATTTTAGAGACACAGGCGCAGTGTGACTCAAAAAATCAAATGAACAGAGAAAAAAGGGGCTTGTTCTTAAAACAACATTTGCTAGCTGCCTCTTCAGATAAGGAAATGCACAGCACAATATGAGTGCTGGCCGACCTCCAAATCCCACCATGAAACCCTGGATTAGATCCCAGAATTTGAATTTGATCAGGGGATGCCTGGAAAGGACATGTTGCTGGCCTTCCATGAGGAGAAACTATTCTGTTTTGAGCAAGGGGAGATAATGCTCAATCTGAGGAAACGTGCAGGTGGTGGCTTTGAAAGGCATTTACAGCTTACAGTATTGAAATGTCAATAGATCTTCTTCCTCATCTGTTAGAGCCAGCTTTCCCTACAGTATTGCAAAACACACGCACAAGGCAACTTGCTTTCCTTGCACAAACCTAACATGCCAAGGATGAATGTTGGCATGCCCTCGCTGCACTTCAGCATCATCTACAAACAAAGCTTCAACATGCCAGTATGCCAATGCTTGTCAGTCTGAGAAAGCCACTCACACTTTTAAAGTACATTAAGGCACCATTCACTTCTTAAGAAGCCAAGTTAACTGAAATGAGATAAAAATTAAGTATTCAGGAATAAAAAAATTAACTGCATTTGGTGCTATGTAGCTGTAATAGAGCAGCTAAGGGAAGAACAAAGCTTCTTAGCAGCTGTTACAGGAACAGAACAGACAATTAACATTCCAGCTGCAGAGGGAAAGAAATGTTCAGTCTGGGGTAAAAATAATAATCAGGCACAAAGAACTTTAGAGGAAACCTGTTGCTTTTTGGTCCCAAATAAGCTGATGTTCTTAAAGGTCAACTGCAGTCAGTATTACTGAGCAGTCAGCATTGTATTTTACACTATAGTCCCCGTCTTCTCCTATGTCAATACCTAGCCTAGCGAAAGGGCCTGTGCTCATAACTCGGTGTCAAATGCAACAGAGTTGTCACATTAGGAGTACTCACAAATTTTTTTAATATCTCTGTCAAAAAAAAAAAAAAGAGGATCACTATACTGCTAAATAGAGTGTTCTACGTTCAGCTCAGAAATAAAACAATTCAGTTTGGGTAAATGTAATATTTCTCAGCACCTGTCACCGATGTAATCTTTCAGCTATAGGAACTAATCTCCTCATTCTCTCTGTTACCCAACTTCCCCTCAACACCTCCTTCCCTCTCTATGGCAACAGCTGACAGGCTGTCAGGCACATCTAAACTGTTGGACCAAGATACAACTCCAGCCCTTCCCTGACTTTGTAAAACAGGACAGGGGAGGCAGTAACTTCCCCTTTCCCCATCTCCCAGACAAACTGTATTTTCCTTACAATTAAATTAATGTGATTTAGAAAGAGATTTGTCACCATGGCCCATGTCAGCAAGGTCACAGGACTGGATTTTGAGGGAAGAATCAACTACAAGAGAAGATTAGCATACAGCACTTCATCTTGATAATATTTCAGTCACCGACCCTCTATGAAGCAGTTTGCAATATACCTCACAATTCTCATCTCAATCCATCATGCCAACCTTGCCTCCTTCAATGGTGATTGTTATCAAAGAATGCAAACAAATACAGTGTCAGAAGATAGCATGGGACAGCTTATTGCATTTTCAGGATTAAATGTTAGCATCTGTCTACTATAAAGTATCTTTTCCCTTTTCCATCAGCACTCAACAGTATTTAAATGATTTCTCTCTATTATGCTATGCTAAAACTCCAGTATATAAATTGGGAGCACACTTTTGCCTACATTGTTTAGTATTTTTAAAACCTCAGACTGACCACTGTTGATGAAACCAATTCTAGAATCACACAACAGTATTGCAGAGTATTATCAGAATCAGGGAAATGGCTCAAGAAATATTATTTAAAAAGCAGAGGAAGAAAGAGAAGGTCATTGTTGTTAGCAAGTATTTCTCACCTATAGGAATGGATGAGATATTTCTGACTCTGTGAATAATGTCACAATAGTCATTTAGTTAACTGCCAGAGATGTTGAGGTAAATTTACAATACTGATGTTTCTGGACTCAACAGAGGATTTTGCTTTCAGGGGTCTGTGCTTTTGTCTGCAGTATATAAACTATTCTGTCAGCGCTTTGCTCCGGAGACCATATCATCAGCATTTCTTTCCCCATCCCTTTCCATTCCATCTTGTAAGAGTGGTTTGATGCAGCATTCACTTCAAAATTCCCAAGCACCACTAATGCTGCTGGCTTTACTCATGGATTTATTTTCCCACTGATGTAGACTGAGATTTCTGTATTTACAGTCCCATAAGAACCCACCCTTGTAAAACCCAAAATTATTATCTTGACTGACAATCTTTCAGCTGTTTAAAGAGCCCTCTTTCCAGCATTTTCTTTTTTTTTTTTCCACTTCCAACATTCTAATAAAAATACTGCTTTTTTAGTTCTTTTGCTTGGCTAAAAAATCTTAATTATTTTTTGCACCCCTTTTTATTTTCTCTTTTTTCCTGAGGGCTTCAGAGGTCTTGATGAAACAAAAAAAACTTTACAGGATCCACTTGAAATAAATAATGGAGTTGATTCTGTTTTACACACTTTTACATTGGGGATCCAGGAAGTTAAAAATCCACATAGTAAATCTACATGCAAAAACATACACAGAACACTTACCCATGGATTTAACAAAAATATCAAGCTTAAACAATTTGAACACAGATGGAAAGAAGCCTGTTGCCAAAGTTCATAAGGAAACAGCAGATCTCTTCCCACTAACTTCAGAGTTAGGAATCATACCAAAACCGGCACAAATAACTTTCCCTGGTTCAAATTTGACAGGCACGCATCATTCTTCCCCTTTCCAGTTCAAGCCAAAGAAATGCTGTCACAATAGACAACTAGTCCACAGTAATGAGCTTCGGAAAGGGGGAGATCATGCCTGGATTTTTACGTCAAAACTAAACTACATTTACTGATTTTATTTCCATTCATAGATGACTTTCCACCTAAGAAAGAAATTCAGGAAAAATTGAATATGATGCCACTACAGGAAGAAATTGGAATTAACCCAAAGCCAGACGATTCTTAGCACAGGAAAATAGAGAGGTAAATGGACTGGAGATGGGACTTATGTCATGGTTTAGCTTGGCCCAGGTTTTTCGGG
>VZRN01003866.1:377880-389312 GCA_013397935.1 Dasyornis broadbenti | reverse complement strand
GGCCTGCAGAGGCTGCAGAGCTCTGGCGCCTGGAGCTCCCCCTGCCCCTCCTTCTCCACTGACCTTGGTCTCTCCATGTTGTTTTCCCTCACATACTCTCACCTACTCCTCCTCCTCTGGCTAAGGAAAAGTGCGTGCACCCATTGTTTTGATTTCTTCTTAAATATGTTTTTCACAGAGGCGTAACCAACATCTCTAATTGGCCCAGGCTTGGCCAGCAGCATGTCCATCACCTCAGAGCTGGACATGGTGAAGGCTTCGAGAAGCTTCACAGAGGAGCCATCTTTGTGGCCCCCTCCCCACTAGAAAAACCTGGGCCAAGCTAAACCACGACAAAGAGGAAGGCAGCTCAGGAGGACTCCAAGATGTCATAAGGTTATGCAGAGACAAAATTAGAAGGGCCAAAGCCCAATTAGAATTTAATCTGGCCACTGATGCAAAAGATAAAAATTGTTTTTGTGAATGCAGAGAGGAAATGGCAAGTTGCACCAAGGGACATTTAGACTGGATATTCTGAAAACTTCCTTCACAGAAAGGGTTGTGAAGCACTGGAACAGGCTGCACAGCGAAGTAGCTAAGTCACAATCCATGGAGGCATTTAAAAGACAAGTAGTTGTGGCACTTGGGAATGTGGTTCAGTGGTGGACTTGGCAGTGCTGGGTTAACAGTTGAACTCAGTGACCTTGAAGGTCTTTTCCAACCTAAATGATTCTATATCAAGGATCAAAATGAATTAAGGAAAAAAGCCTCAAATAATAAAAAAATCCAATACTAGAACTAGATCAAACATGAATTTTCTTCTGATGTTGCTCAAAAGGCAGAACTTCTTTTATTTAAAAAGTAGTGCTTTTTCTGAAGTTTTGTGCAGTGATGACCTGGAAACACTAAAGACACCAATAACTAAATACTAAATAGCAAATAGTGAATAACAAATAATGAATACGTTAAATAAAAAAAAAAAAAAGACAACTCACAAGGAAACAAAGAAAAACAACTTTCTTGAGGATTATTTAAAGAAAAAACATCATTCACAGGGTATAATTATTCAAAGGTTGTGGTGGTGACAATGGAACTGTGTTCAGCAAGAGTGCATTCACAGATAGGCCTGAAGCTTCTGGCCTCACATGAACTGAGCACTATCCTATCCAAAAAGAGGTGTTAAATGTACAAAAATGGTCCTCCCTCTGAAACGAATGGAAGTTATTGTTCTTTTCAGGTCAATAAAATGGATTATTCATTAAGTTAAAGGAACAAAACATTGTGGCAGAGTGTTCTGAGCACCAGCACTGCTTCTCCTTACTGACGTAAGATGGTTATCACACAGAATGTTCTGAGCAGAATATAAAAATTCAGAAATTAGGGCTTTTTATTTCACAAAAGCAATGCAATAAAGGCACTGTGGTCTAACCAGCAATGGTTGTGTACTCAGACAGATCTGGGTGATATTTTCAATAAATTAAATATGTTCAACATCTCTCTGAAGGGATGGGATTCAAACAGTCTGAAATGACAGACAAGTTATCTCCATTTCAGAAAGCTTAGCCTGTGGGAGGACAGGAAAGAACTGAAACAGTGACATAACCTTACTTGATCTTTTTGTGGACTTCTGTGAAAATTAAAATCTATGTGGATACAATGAAAATCCACAGAATTGAACTGTGCAGATTTAGAAAACAAGCTCAGGAAGTATCCTGAGCTGTCTATTGACTGTGGAACTTATTAAGAAATCTTTTCAATTAAGCAGTTTTTGTGTTCCTCTGACCACCAAAAATACTGATTAAGTTTTCTTTTCACGGTACAATGAAGATAAATCAGAGGCACTGTAACCTAAAAGAATATTCAGCCTAGCACTGTAGCACTAGAAGAATATGCCAACTGACATGGTTTTCCTGCTATTTGGGTCTACTGTGAAGTGTAGGTTTCAGTATATCTGTAATATTAAGCAAAAATTGAGACTGCACCTCTAATCCTGTGTTCTGGGCCCCTCACTTCAAGGAAGACTTGGAGATGTTGGAACAAGTTCAGAGAAGGGCAACAGAGCAGGTGAAGAGTCTAGAAAGTAAATCATATGAGGAGAAGCTGAGGGAGCTGGAGTTGTTTAGCCTGGAGAAAAGGAGGCTCAGGAGAACTTATCACTCTCTACAACTGCCTAAAAGGAGGTTGTAGCAAGTCGGGGATTGGCTTCTTCTCCCAGGCAACCAGTGACAGGACAAGAGGAAATGGTCTCAAGCTGTGACAGGGAAGGTTCAGGCTGGATATCAGGAAGAATTTCATCACTGAAAGGTGGAATTGGAACAGTCTGCCCAGGGGGATCGTGAGGGCACTTTGCCTGGAAATGTTCAAAAAGCAACTGAATGTGAAAGTGCTATGATTTAATTGATACGGTGGTGTTTGGTTAAAGGTTGAACTTGATCTTGGATGTCTTTTTCAAACTTAATGATTCTCTGAACCTATGAATCTGCAGTGGAGATTGCATCTTACTTATTTAAGGACGGGTTTGCAAAATCACATGGACTAATAGAAATATTACACCATCAAGACAGTTTCATTTTCAAGAAGTGTCTCCTGTCTACTTACTCACTGAGTAAAAAACAAACCAAAAAACCCCCTAAAGTACCTCAAACAAAATCACATCTCAAGAGCATTACGTTACAGGTTATCTTCTAAGCAGCAGCTATGAGAGGCAGTGATTTCTGATAGGTGAGCATTTGATCAACTGTCAGAAAGAGAAATCACATCAATACCAGCCTGACTTAATGCTGACATGCACTGACACTTTTCACAGAATTCCAGTGAGTGATGCTGCATTTCTCCTAGATTTGTCCCATTCAGGCTGGCAACAATGAATCAACAAAGCTGTGTAGACAAATCTCTCATGATCGGGTGAGTGAGCAATGTGGATGAGGAAAGCATTAGTGCAGGAAAACTCTGTAGAGCAGGCTGTGTTTTCCTGTCTGACTTCCAGTTGGGATGGAGAACAATTTCTGACAGCATTGCTTGGTTTATAGGGCTATACAAAAAGACTTGTTCCTATGAGTGGTGGCTCAGTAATGATCCTATACTTTATGCTTTTCTCTGGGCATAACATGGGGGGAGTTGTGCTGTGGGGCTCTTTCAGAATCTTATTTTCCAGTGTCACTTCTTACCTCTGTCAAACAAAAATATTTGAGAATTTTTTCTAAAAGTCCTCTGTCCTAACAGCAACTGTTGAGCAGAATAACCTCAGAACAGACATGAGAAGTGGCATTTTCATTAAAACAACTGCAATTTCCCTGCTACTTCTATAAGTTTATTATTCCATTATTGATGTTGGCCATGATCCAGGCCTATTGTACCATTTTACAAAATGTGCTACAAAGTGGATTTGCTACTCCAATAAAATGCATCTGTCACCCCAATTATGCAAAGCAAGTGGTTGACTGCAAAACTACATCAAAAACTGAATTAGGATCTTTCATCCATTTATACATGAAGTGCCAACATGAAATACATGTTTATTTTGTAGTATAGGTACTATATTACCACTACTACAGAAAATTGAGTCAGTATCAGAATGCAGTCACCATAATAGAAAAAACTTAATTTTTTTATTTTGGTCAATACCTCAGTTGCTGTGAACAATGTCACGCAGAATGAGACATGACTTAGCAAAGTTATATTTAAACAGAAGTCCAAAAGAATTTTCTTACCTTAACAATTTTATCAATAGGGCAGATTCTGGTCCCCTTTTTCATATTGGATAGCAAAATATTCCATTAATATCCTCAATGATATTAGCGGAACACCTTGGGGTTTAATTGTAATGGTATTGTAATGTAATTAATTGTAATGGTATTTAAATCTCACTTTACATAAACCTCTCAGTCAAGTTCTCATCTGCACCACGGGCACCTAAATTTTGGTGAGGATCCCATGAAGTCAGCTGGTGAGTTGAGGTTTGAATTCATTCTTAGTGCAACAAATGAGCCAGAGAAAGTTTCAGAATGTTTTGGTCTTGTTGGATTTCGGAGGTACTGAATCAGGAGGATGCAGAATGTCCATCATCAAAGACATGTAAGAATATGTCACACAAATCTTTTGGAATGAGGGAAAGATATTTTATCTGGCCTTGGGACAGACTGATGGACAAGATAAGTTCTTGAGGTCACTTCTAGACCCAGTGTTTCTGATTCTATGACGTGTCAGAGGGCCAGAGGTCTATGCCATTCACATCTCTAAAATCCAAATCAAAACCTCCAATTTTATCCTGAATGACTAATATGAAGAGAAATGTGACATTTTGTTTTACAATTGCAGGATTGGTTTTGTTTCTGAAGAGGAAGAATACTTTCTTATGCTCGCTGGAATATAATTTAGGAAACGTGGCATATTTTTACACATTCTGCACATATTTTCAGAGGCTTTTTAATACAACTTCAATAATCTTCCTGTAAAAAGTTCAGATTTTGATAGTTTTATCTTTCAATATCCCTATCAGCTGGAGCCATACCAAGATGTATGCCATTTAAGTGTCCTTTTCCTGGGATTAGGAGATACAGGGGAAAAAAAGGAGATTGAAAGAGTAAGCAATGTGAAGAACCTCTGGTGTTCTTAAACATGTGAAGAGGCATTTCAAAATAGCACTACTTTTTTGTATTACCTGTAGATATATATTACATAAGTCTGAATTAAACACCTAAAATCTCCATAAAGGGGGTACAGACATGTTTTCACAGCATGCACACAGTGAGCGGAAGATCCTCAAGTTCTGGAATGAGTGCATCTGAAATGCTACCTACTACGGCTATCTCCAGCTCTGGGTTTCTCTGACCAGAAACACATGTTGGGTTTAAGACTGTACACAGTGTGCTGGAAGATTCATACATTTGTAAAAGAAGGTTTGCCCAGTTGTGCAGGATGTACCTAACAATACTTGAATAGTGTTTGATTATTTGCCAGGAACTGACACACGTTATGTAATTACATTTTATGTAAGTCCTTCTATATCTGAAACCATTCCAAACTACATCTTTTTCTTCGTGCTTGTGACTCCCTAACCATGAGTCTAACAGTAAGTCTACATATATACCAGGTATGCTCCACTTCTCATGACAAAATCTACATCCAAGATTATAATTCCATGATGGCAATAGAGGATAGTCCTGGGTTCTGGTTTACACTGCTAGAGCTGTTTATTCATCTAGCTTTAAAAGAGTCCTTGACACTATCTATCAGCAGTGCTTAAACACAGCCCCAGGATTTCCCCTTTCCAGTAAAGATTACATTTAGATATAGATTTAAAGAAAGCACTGATTTGGAGATAACTTCCTGCTCACTTGTTCCTTTTCAGTACTTATGAACCTTGTGCTCTTTGCTGAACCATGCTACCCCTACATCAGGAAGGCTGGGTAAAATGACTTTTTCAGCACAGTCTTGAATTTGGCAGAAAAAAAAAAAATATGTTTTTGATGGTATAAGATGGAACTCTTTAATTTCTTGCACAAATATAAGGTAAATTGTATAGTAAAAGATTGACCTTCTCTACCCTCACAGTTTCCCTGCTCTTAGTGAGGAGTGCTACCTTCCCTAACTGTGCTTTTAAATAAATACAGCCACGTTGCACATTTACTGCTGAATTCAATGTGGTGAGTGTTTGCAAGGTTTCTTCTGAACATTTTTAGTCCCCTTGCACTGAACTTTCCACTTTTGTGAAAGACGAAGAAGCCTAAACGATGAAGAAGCCTAAATGTTAAACAAGACACTGGCAAGACACTGTTGAGCTGAGATGGTTTTGTCACTGCAGCCTTGGGGTAGTTCACCATCTTAATGCTGAGGCAGTTATCTGGGTAGACATAGTTGCTTTGTGGATATCATTTTTGGATTCATTGCTGGCTTCCATCAAAGTTGCATTTTGCCTAAATGCCTATTTGCCCAAGTACTTTTTTTCTGATCTGTCCATTTGCCAAGAGACTATGAAATATGAAATACAGAATAAAGGCACAAATACTGGGAATGTGTAACCTGCACTAAAAATAAAATAAGATTATTAAAATGCATCGGAAATGTCAGTAAATAGCTCACTTATTATATTTTAAAATTGAATTTGGACATGACATTTTTCAAGCCACAGATTCTGCCTGTCACACATGTCCACCATTATTACAGACTCAGCTATATCCCTGGGTTTTTCTGTCTTCCTGGTCTTCTGAAACACAGAGTATTAAAACAGAAATGTTCAAAAAGTGGGGCACTTTATTAAAGTTTTTTATAAATCCTAAACTTTCAGTTCTTGCTTTTTTGATTATGTCCACATGACCCATATAATAAGATGCAATAAGCCTGATCTTGCATGTTGAGCAAAAATGTTGCATACTTCAGAATGTATTACTTTGCTAATCATCTCTTGGAAGATGTTGTTCTCTGGGAAAAAAGAAAATAACTTCAGCCAAAAGTGAAACAGTCATCCATGCTTATTTTACTAGGTATGTTCGGCTTTGGAAAAAAAAAGGCAATGTTGCAGCTAATAACAACCTTTTTTTCCCTTGTGTTTTCTAAACATTTGCAGCAGTCGCAACATGGTTTCTTCTCTAAATTAACATGTTCAAGGGAAGGAACAAAACAGGAGAACAAGACAACTCACAAGTAAACCTCCAAATGACATATGCGTAAAGTATGAGACAGGATCAAGCAACAGCAAATGTCATAGACCTTTAAAATACTTTAGTGATTGTTAAATATGGCCACTAGCATAAAAAATGAACTGGCTGCATAAACTTATCAGTCATCAATGTAGAACTCCTACTACGTGCCTCAATACCAGTTCCAGTCCCTGTTTAAAACACTTGGATTTAACAGTAGTGATAGCTGTAGTCATCTGATATGATTGGCAATATTAAACACAGACTTTTTTTTCATATGAGATTAAATATGTAGAGGAAATGCACTATGATACAAACCAAAGACCATTAAATTTGATGTATGTGCTTTGGTTTATATACAGCTATGGAACCATGGTATACTGCGAGAGACTGCTGAGTGAGAAAACAGGCATTGGTTTTCCAAGTGTTTTTGCATAAAACCAATGCTCGCTTATACAGAATTCCCTGGGCTACATCATCCCTCCACGACCATCAAGTCCTAAGGGCTGAAGAATAGGAAAGTCTATGAGTTTAGCTTGACTCACCTCAAAAAAATCCTGTCCAAAGTCCTGCAGCTTAGAAAGCCAGAAAAAGCCAAAATCATACAGGTTCAAAATTTTTCAATTCCTTCACTGTTTTTGAGTAAAGAGAAAATTGAACTTCAAGTATTCAAGAACCTAATAAATCTGGTTTATGACTTTATTGTTTTTTTTATCCAGGAAGCAATTTTAAATGAAAAGAAAATGAAAAAAAAAAAGAAAAAGAAAAAACAAGGCAAATTTTAAATGTCTTTATATTTTTTCAGGCTATAACTCCTTGCTCCTAAAATATATTTCTGCCCATTTATCTTCCTACCAAGAGGGTAAAAGAAGATTCTTTACAAAAGCAAGCAAAACAATATTTATGTGGTTTTAGGACCTTATTTAAGAAATAAAAGGATACCAAACAATTTATTTTCCAGTTTAAAGGACAATTAAATAGGGAATTCCAAATATTCATGTAAACAACAGAATATACAGGGCCTAGATAGCCCAAAATTGTTTATGTCAAAGCTTTCAATACTAAACTTTTTTCTAAAAATGTGGATAACAAAACAAAAGTTCATAGTTACAGAAATTTGTGAATAGGACAAGACCAGTTTTGACAAATATATTATTCATAGCAAACCTTTAATTTAGATCCTGTCTTCAAGTGCCACATTAGCTGTCAGTCACTTCTGCAAACTTATTGGATGTCACATCAAATCTTCTTTGTTTATTTGCCTGAATAGCTTCTTATTTCTTTTGATTGCTTTAATGTTAAGAAGTACAGAAAATGGTGTTACCTGGTAATGCAGTCAAATATTCACAAATAATTTCAAAGACAGACAAAAAAAAATCTTCCTTTTTTGTCAGTAGTTTCACAGTTGGATTACAGGACAGATTCTTCTCTCATTTGTTGCACTGTAGATTCTCCTTTCCTGGACTGAAATACAGAAGCAAACATAAGCTCACATTACAATGTGAGTAGGGTCAGAATTCCCTTTTATTGAAACAGGCTTCCTGAAACACTTGATTGCAGTGTGATACTTACCAAACTATAATTATCAACAGGGAAGAACATCCTACCTAGCACTTTCTAAATGCAGTTTGCTTAGGTAAGAGCATTAATGACAGTATCAGCAGCAAAAGCTCCTGGCTGTGTGCTAGCCTGGGTACATGCACAGAAGGTGTAGCTTGCATATTACTGGTGGGATGCTTACCACAGCTTGAGCTCTCTGGCCCAGACCCATCTTTATATTTGGATGACACGGGTGCAGCAGTCACCTTAGTCTTGCCATGAGCCAGTGCAAGCGCTGTGTCTGTGACACCCGGTGCCTGATGGGCACGCAGCGCTCACTCGCTGCGAGTGCAGAGCAAAGTTTGCAGGCTCAAAACATCTCTGCTGAGCTGGGGGACTGAATCATTCCACACAAGGTGTGCACCCCCGTGGTTATGGAGATGGCAAACGGGAGGCTTGTATTAGCAAGGGCAGTATTTGTGGCATAAATATGCAAATCTACGTTTCTATTGGGAAAAATTAATAGAAATGGTAATGATCATCATCATCTTAGGTGTTCATATTGCTTAAAAAAAACCACCAAAACTTGAGTGGGATTGTTATTGCATTTTAATTGCTATTTGCAAGTTTTATTGATTTTATTCTGACATACACAGAAGACAAAGTAGATATACTGTAGCTGCTAACATTTAAAATGGAAAATAATGGGTTTTAGCTGCAAACTAGGGTATACTATAGCATATCAGGAGATTTCTTTGTTAATTATTTCTTGTTGTAGACATGTTCAGAGGTCATTCATTGCTTTCTAAATTTGTAAGCTTATTGCAGACCAGTCCAAGGTTACGTAACTCTCCAAACATAATTGTTCTATGTACAATATTAGCTAACACATAATTATAACTACTAGCTGCTCCCAGCTGATAATATGCTTAGGCAATTCATATATTTGGAGTTGTCAGTTTAGGTCAAATTATTTGAGAAAAGGCCTGACTTAATTTGACAAAATGCCTGACATAAGAGGGTGCCAAAAGAGAGTATTCAGAGACAAATAATTGCATAGCATGTGCCACCCTTAAAATTGAATAATTTAAAATCTAAATCTCTTAAAATTTACAATTCCTAAGATAATTTTTCTCAGAATACGGATTTGGAAAAGCATTATATTGATAACATTTTTTGACAAAGCACTGAAAGCTCAACTCCAGGACCACATGCCAGGTGGCAAAGTTACATGATTTACATCTATTTTTAACTAAATTACTACTTGGAAGTTAATAATTGTATAGCCATCTTGGATACCAAAGGAAGCCATTTCTAGCATCTAATCATGCTTAATATCCACTTACTTTAAAAATAATGGTAGTCTTTTCATTTAAACAGTTCTGCCTTCAAAGAAGATTTTCTTCAATACATTGGATCATGTTGTTTTGGAGCTTTTCCTTGAGTTTTAAAAGTGCTAGGACACTATTTTTTTAAGTACTGCATTACAAAGTAAAGCTCATCTATAACAAGGTAGGAAATAAAAAATTAAATGCCAAAGAAAGAAGGATTTCAAAATGAGGGAAAAAAAATAGAGAAAAGGAGCCTGGTAACTTGAACCCTCAATGTTCTGTAGTCACTAAAAAATCAGTGGGACACAAAATTCAGAATTGAGTTATTAAAATTATTATGGCAACATTTTAGCAAAAGATACAGTACTGATTTTAGGCCAGAACACACGACTAGAAGTGGAAAATGTCACAACTTTAAGAGATTTAAGAGGCTTTTCATCTTTGAGATGTCTAATGGGATCAACCATCTTTGCAACAACAAGTAGTGCCAAAGAATAGTCCATGTTAGTGCTCAGAGGCCAACAGACACCAGATCTCCCAGGAGCCCCAGAGCTGTGTACAACTACCTGTATGTCTCAGTGCCTTTATACCTCACAGACAGCGCTTGCATGGGTTCTTTGGCATTCTATCACTAGCTAAGTTCACCAGGACTCTAAAGCATTTTACATTTATTTGGATTTTGTACCAATGTAAATGGAACTGGACCAATAGACTAAGAAGTAAAATTAGCATTTTTTCCACAAAATATGTGATCATATGATAGCATTATGTCATAAGGTGTCATTTCTCCAGAAGATAACCTGGGAAGGGTGGAAACGAATGAGAACATTAAATTTAAGAACATATAGTGTCTTTTTCATTCTTCTGAGACATGCAGAGTTGCATAGTATCTTTTGAAAATATGCTATTTAATTTTAGGAAGTGTATTATTATCTGCACCGGAAAAACTCCTTGCAATTGTTGTTTCCAGACCCAAAACATCAGCTTTGCTTTATCAGTTTCTCAGCTGTTGCTACCTCAGAAATACTACTTGTTGTACTATAAATCTGTAGTTTGTTCAGCCTTCCCAACAATGAGCTTTGAGTTTTTGAATGCCCTTGTGTCACATATGTGAGGATTTAAAGAATGAAGTTGCATGTCTGAAAACACTGTCCCCATATGACAGGTCACCACAACAGGAACTTGAGATAAGAGCAGATGGCAAAACAGGAAGGCATTAATTCCAGGCCTAACAAAGGGGAAGGTTTGGAATTAGCACACCAGACAAAATGCCACTGTGCAGACTGTGGGAACTTAAGACTTACCCAGACAAAAAATTTGCACAGTGGAGAACTGTGGGAAAGGATACACATGCCAGCCCAAGTTGTGGGAATGGCACCTATGCCCATGGATACCTGGGATTTGAACCACATAAAAGTGTTATCTCCAGAAGAACAACGCCCACCACTAAAGACCAGGTGAAGGAGGACCAGTGGGATGCCACAATAATCCACATTGTGGTGATATCTCTTGCTTAATCTCTTTGTCTGTGTCTCTCTGTCTCCTTTCTTCCTCTTCCTATTTATTTTATCTCTCTACCTCACATTTACTGTTAAATAAAATCTATACTATTGAGTTTGGCATATGATCTTGTTTGCTCCTTAATTTGGGCAGAGGTGTCTCTTATAATCGGATCTCAACAACATAATTCTCCTTCACATTATATTTCAGAAGAATGATCTGCTCTGCTATTTAGGGAAGTATCTTGAATAACTTCATCCCAACAAAACCTATCATTTTAGAATAGATGTAACTACAGTATCAAAGTATTTTTCCTGCTGAATTTGCTTTCTCAATCTTCAGAGGCTTCACCTTTACTCAGAAAAAGCATGCAGTCAGCTGAACTATAAAATGTTGTGAACCTGGTGGGCAGGTTTTACCCAAGATGTTCTGGTTATAACAAAAA
>VZRN01003866.1:353426-377827 GCA_013397935.1 Dasyornis broadbenti | reverse complement strand
AAAAAAAAAAGCCTTTTTTTTCTGAGAAATTTCCTGATATTTGTTTGCTTTTCTTGGTGGAAATTGCAAAATATGCATTTAGTTCACACTGTGCATACTCCTCTGTAGAAATATGTATGCCCCTGTATGCTTCATTTGTCTTAGTGTTGTAGTAGTTCTAAGCCCATCCTTCAAGCTCTTCTTAGTTCCACTGGGCTGAGCTTTCAAGTCTTTTTCCTTTGATGCACCTTTTAGTTGCTGGTGCTTGTTAAAAGTGACTGCAAAAGGCATGCTAGAGCCATCATACCACAGAAAGGCTCTAATATACCAGAGAGTACGTTGTCACACACTGTGAGTTACGAATCCACCCAATTTCCTAGGTATCCTCAAAACAATTGCTCTACTGCTCTACTTCCTTTTTTAAAACACGACCAATGGCAATGCCACATCTGTCAGGCTAAAGTTTTGATCCTTTTTCTAGTGATAGTCATGACTTAATTCTTGTCTTAGACAATAAACTATTCGCCTACACTCTTAGCTATAACTGAACCATGCTGCCACCTATTCCTCTCCCATTTAGAAATGATTTCCAAAGGAATACGTGTAAGGGAGAATTGCATCACCACACTTGTATCCGGTTTGGATCCTCACCAAAGACCCCTGCTTTTTCTGCATCCTCTTGACTCGAATTCAAGTGGTTGAGTCAATGTACAGTTTATAAATTATTGTACAGCTTACTCTGTGAAAGCAACACCATGATCAGTAGATAAGTACACCCAGCTACTTAGGCCCATGTAAACTGTTTAAGTTCCTTATTTGCAGCAGAATTATTTTCTTAGTGAAATCAATAGAAGGACAGTTTGTGATGAGATCTTCGTCCTCTTTTAAACACTTCTATTCATACAGTTTGCTGCTGTAAGCCTCTGATAAGGCTAGCCCGTAAATACCTGACAGGCAAGAGGCAATTTCTATCAATACAAAATTTGTAAAGGGCAGCTGGAGTCATTTAAGCCAGGAATAGATGCAGCTTTTAGCTGCCTGAAATGTTATGTATTCTTTTTGAGACTGGTGAGCCTTAACCCTGGTTCACTAATAAGATGGATGGTTATACCTCACTACATTATCACTGCACAAAGTAATACATCTTCACTCCAAATTTGTTCTGAATATCAGAAATCTAAGAAGTATGAGGTGGCCATCTATTTGGGAAAGCATGGAAACATTTCCTTTTTTTGAGGAAACTGGCAAGTTCTGGTGGTGCAGTTTGTATGCTCGTATTCACATTGATAACCTCCTACTGATCTAATTAATCATACCTATCACATCAAATTTACTATCTGTCTGGCCTTGAGTTTAGAGCTAATAGAAAAAAAAAATCTGAGGCATTATAACTTCTAAAGACATAGCTTATTTTCACCAGAAAAAAGTAACTTTAAATTAGTAAAGTACTCTATTTCAGTAACATGCAGCTTTCCTGACCAAGCACATTTTCACTTGGGCTTGGTTTCACAGACATTTTTAGCTAGGTTTGTAACCTAATTGTAGGAGAGAAACGCTATTAGGTATTTCACTTAAAAGGGGTAGCTGTTAATTCACTACTTGTCTTCCCCAATGAGTGTTAATGTTACTAGGAACAGAATATTTCCTTTAAAAGTTAAGGGCAAGAATGATACATAGCAAAAAGGGAGTTATTTGAATGCTTTGAATAATTTATTTGAGGTTTACTAGTATCACTGTGTCTGGTTTACTCATTTCACATAACAAAGCACATGCCCTGTCCAGTGCTTGCAGGCACCATTTAGATCTTTAGTGCAGTATACTATGAATATTTTCTAAAGTTAATAAAGCATTTTTTTTCCTTCCACAGCAGAAAACTATTCTGGTACTAAGAAAAGGGTAGCATTCAGCAAATATTTAGAGCTTTCAGCTGAATCAATTGTTAAATAAGCACAATCTCTAGTTTTCACTCTTTGCTGGCTATTCAAGCTTATAAAAAAACTAATCCATTACAGCATTTGGAGAAAATACACAGCAGAAAGCCCAGGGATGGAGCCAGAAGCCAGTTTTGTTTCTAAAGGAGATTCAGAAGCTACCTTATGGATTTTCAGTAAGTGTGACAAAAGAGAGTTGGAGACTGCAGCAGGCTGGGTTCTTTTAGCTACAACTAAAAAGAGATCTGAGTCACTTTGTACCATTTTGACTTCATGAAACCTGTAGCATGCTGTCAACCTACACAGAAGTCCAGCCTTTCATCTAAGTAAATCTGGCTGCAGGAAAAGAGCCAAGTGAAGGTCACGATGTAGGGGAGAAATCTTGGATGCAAGTTCCATATGGAGCCTCTCTTTGGGAGCAGAAGATTCCTCTTATGCTTAACAGCACATTAAAATGGGAGTTAAAGCAATATGTGAGGATTACTCTACATCTGTACATCTGTTGCACCTGTAACTGTGTCACAATTATGGAATATTTCACACAGTGTCAGCAGCAGCCATCTTATAGCTACAAAACCTTCACTGGTTGGTTTTGAACTTCTGACACATCCACCAAAAAGCTCCTTGGTATATAAACATCTCCATGAGCTCCTAGGAAAGGGCAATTGGCATAGGCAGGAGTGTTGAAATGTGGCATCTCTTCACTTCTAGCAATAGGTCATGTCACACTGATGGCCTACAGAATGGATCTGAGGAGTCAGCCAGAAGAGGACAGTGATAGAAATAAGCATAAAGTAAAAGTTATATGAAGATCTTTTTTTTTTTGCTTCAGAAGAGCAAAAGAGAAACTGAATGTGGGTCTAGTCAGGGAACTGTTCCTGTGCTGTACTTCAGCAGTTTTCATCTTAATTTCAGAAACTCAGTGCCATGTTTGCCCACCAAAATGATGATCACCAAGTCCTACAACCTTTGTGTCAACAGCTGAGTCAGTGCATTGCCAAGGAGGGAAGGGAATGGAGACAGTGGGACCACAGTGAGAGGTTGTGGGAACAAGTTGAGGAAAGGGAAGATGCCTACTGACATCCCTGAGATTTCTGCTTTTACTAGTTACAGAACCTGAGGAGAACAGTCCAGAAAGGGCATTTTGACAGTGATGACGTAAAGGAAAGGCACTGAACTTTTGGTATTTGTTATAAAGCAAGGAGACACAGAACAGAGAGAGCTCTCTTGGCACAAAGGAAGCTGCACTCAGCTCAGTTTGTGAGTCAAACACAGACCAGGAGACTGCATCCACGTTCACTTTTTGGGATACAGCCTGTTCTCTGCGCCTGAAAGCAGGGGGCACAGCACAGTATGTGTTTATATGGCCCATGTAATCTTCTAAACCATGGCCAAGCATTGTCTAGGACAGAACAAGCTGGCACAGGCCAGAATTGTGCCAGAGAACTTACAGATAATGATATATCAGTGCTCAAATTGGGCTGTGGTACAGTGATTTTATTTATTATAGAGTTAGCTTATCAAACTATCTTAGTAGGAAGGACATTACTACGCTATGCAAGAGAGCATTACTACTCTGACAGCACCGTACAACATCGGAACATAACTTTGAAATGCATTTGCAACCATAGCTGCAGTACTTGAAGCATCTGAAAATTTATGGAAATAAAATCCTTTACCCATGTGAAAGATTATCCTTTACACTGGATGCCAGATAAGCGCTGAATAGCAGACACTACAAAATCTGCCTATGTCATACTAGCTATTCCTGTGTTACAGGAATTTATTCATTACATTGTTTTCTGGAAGGAATACTTGTTAGGCCTAATTTGGGATTATATTATGGATATATAATATGAATTATAGAGCGAAAACACGTTTCTGTAAAATTCTGGAATTTTCGTATGGGGACACAGCAATTTTCAATTGTATTAAAGTGGTAAAATCAGGCTTTTCTGTAGGTTGCAGCAAGTTATGGAGATTTGTGACATCTTTCTGGAAGGTATGCTGGTGGCATGCTCTTCTGGGAATGCAGAAGAGCTTTATCATTCAGATTAAGTCACTGAGAATTGACTCTGAATTCTCAAACAGTTTACTAAACTAGAGGGGATTATAATAAATAGGAAAACTGAGAAACCAGCAAAAATCTCCCTCTCTCTGAGGGCATCCAAGGCAAGCTCAAGCAGATTTTAATGAGTTTGTTTATGGGAGTGCAGATACTACTTCTGGAATTACAAGAGATGCATCCATAGAAGCCAATTCATATTACCATTCCATTAGTGCTATTTCTAAGATGAATGAAACAGAACATTACAAGGTGGGGTGATAAACTCTAACCAGGAGAGTACTTCTGTCTTACAGCAATCCAAAGCAAGACACACTGCTCTTTTGGCACCCCGGATGACTATTTGAAGATAATCTATTCTTTGAGGGTCAGGTAAACCCATAGCACTTCTTAATTCCTGGAGATGTTAATTGCTAATATTTCAGTTAATACCTACAGGTGGGTAACTAATTACACTGTGAAGAAGAGAACTGTCAGCTATCCGTATGGGAAAGGCTTTACTGATGTTGAGCTAAGGAACAAGAAGGCCTGTAGCTGCCATGGTCAGTTGTGTTTGGGAGAAGCCGGGAGCATCCCAGCAGAATGCTGCAGGCCAAACCAGCAGCCTTCCAGTGGTTGCAGCTCATATGCTCAGACACAGAGATCAGCTGGTTATTATAGATCATACAAGAGTAAGGTAAAAGTTTGAAAACACACAAAATTATCATCCTAACCATTTACCTCTCTAACAGAAGGGTCAGCTATACTTTCCCCAGTCCTTCTGAAAACTTTCAGTGAAAGAAACGTTAGGGTCTCTGGGCAGTCTCTTCCAACGTTTCATTAGTTTTATTGAACCCAACCTGCACATTTCTTCTTGAAATTTAGTAAAGCTTGTCTGGTTGTAATAAGATTCATCAGTTTCTGACTGCTTATGCAATCCACCCAGATGGAGACCTTAAGGTAATATAACAGATCCTTGAAGGATGAGGGAGAGGATCACAGTGCATTAAACCCCAGTTATTCCTTGGATCCTGGAAGGATCCTTGCTTTTGTGAATCAAGTAAAATACTACAAATTGTTCAAAACTGGTGACTCAATTATCTCTTTCTTGTTTTTAAATGCCTTGCATTTAACTAGGTTTTTAGCAATAATGCAACGGATTTCAGTATTGCCAATGAGCTTGCTACTCTAAGTATAAAAATCAGAGCTTCCTGTTTCTGAATGGACCTCAAAATTCTAGATTTTTTCTATAAACTTCTACTTACATTAAGTACATTTTATTGCATATAGAAATGATGGTGCTGCTCTCAGATGTGTTGATGCTGTCTATAGTGTCTACCACTATAGCTGCCTTCAGACTATATTTAAATTCATGCCAAAAACCCTTAGGAAGTCAACAATGCTGCTAGCACTTGCACTATTTACCAACTTGTCTGAATTTAATCTGGGTAGAACTTATATGGACTAAGAAATGGAAGGGAATTAGTATAAACCTTAGAAGAACCAAATCAAGCATAAAAGAATCAGTGATTTTTAATCACATACAGGGATGTGCAAGCAAGAATCAGTTTTGACTGAGGACCTAGATCAAATTTTTCAAATGTGAATGGGTCAGGTTTGACTCAGATATACATATCTGGTCAAATAAACAGATAAAGATCCTTGTCTGTATCAGAACTGTTGAGCATCTGCAGTACCTACTGATTCACTGAGAGCTAAACAGAAGACATTTTATGCAATATTTGTGCATTTTAATAATACTATATTTGCGCTGCTAAATTCATTGCTTTAGTATCATCCCAAAAGCTTTAAATGAGACTTTCTCCCACAAAATTTTATAAGCACAAGTGTGCTGTGCTATCCCAATCTAAGTCTATTTAAACAACTTTGTATTTGAGTACTTTGTTGATTCCTTCATATTTATTGTAGGGTTGCATCTGATTTTGTCAGATGAACATGCAGCAGGATTACTGATGTGATAAACTGGGAAGTTGATCTTAAGGTTGTTGTTTTATACCACAAAAACCATAGATAAAACTGTATCAATGACACTTTATATTAGAGGCTTTACTTACAGTGAGCACTCAGAGGTCTGTCTGTGTAAGGACCAAAGAAGTTGTGGTTTTAAGTGCTCTCAGTGCTACTAAAAGGAAGGAAATAACAGAATAAAAATCCCAGGAAAAAAAAAAACCAAAAAACAAAAAAAAAACCAAAAGAAACCCAGCAACAACTTGGGAGCAATATTTCATTCCGGTAGTTATCCAGAAATCTGATACCCTTTGCTTTGTGTCAGGTACTTAGCATTATTGTTGCAGTTAAGGGAACTTTATGAGAATGATTAAAATAAAACTTCTTGGAGGAGAGGTGCCACAAGAGACTGCAGCATCACTCAAGAAGTCATTTATCTGCTATGAAAACACAGGTCTCTTGCTTTATTAAACATTTCTGTACAACTCCCCTCGATGTCTGCAGCCAGATATTCACTTGGCACAGTTCTGTTGAAATCAATGGACCCATATTGACTTACACAAGCTGAAAATCTGAACCTCTGAGTTTATTACAACATCACTAAAAGGGCTGATTAATTGTAGCATAGCATCACAATATGATAATAATGCTCAGAAACCTCTCCAGAGCAGAATAGAAATTTATGTTTTTCTGCAGAGCATTTGTTTTATGCAATCTAATTCTTTTTCTGTTGGGGGGTGGGATGTTTATTTTTGAAATACAGATCATAATCTCATTACCATCTCAGGCTTACCATGTGAAAAACATCGCAACAAGGCTGTAGTATATATTTCCTGAAATCCTGATTGTCACTGGGTCTCAGGCAAACAGTGATCCTCTTGATCACAGTGTGGCTGTGCCTGGCCAACACCCTGAACTGTTGATTTGACCTCAGACTTTTCTGGACTGTTACAGTCCCTGGTTACTATCACCAGACCTGCCCTGTTGTCTTTGATCGGGCACAGTGGGACTGACCCTTTCTTATGAGGACACTGTTCTACCACCTTGCCATTACCCCAGCTCCTGGCTTGCCATCCCTGGGGAGTAGCCTGCTCTTGTTTCTTCCTGAGAAGATGAACCCTTACATACTGCACAGACACTGCTACTACAGCAGGCATAAATAAAAGAGGTATGCTGTTGTTTTTCCAAAACTAAGATAAACAAATGTCCCTCACAGGATCATTCTTATTTAATATTATATTTAGCAAGCATAGTAAAAACTGAGCCTCTCTTTTTGTTTGTTTTTTATGCATAAATTTTCTGTTTGCTAAGAGTACATAATCTCAGAAGCCAAACGGCAGAAAGAAAATTGCATCCAAAGCACCATAGTCCAAGCAAAACATTTCTCTACTTTTGCTTGACTTTAGTAATATAAGTGGGTAGTGGCATGTTTCCCACAGTGTAGATATGTCAGCTGTCATGCATAAGTGTGAGACACACTCAAGGGTTTACACCAGCCTGTGCTGCCCTGCAAAGTCCCTGTAGCTCCTGTAGTTGTGACACAGTGCTCCAGTCTCCTTTCCCCACTGAGACACATCACGTGAGAAGATGAAGAGGGCACAGGAGACCAGGTCCTGTGCTGCAGGGAATGTTGGGGCTCTTCATGAAGCATTCCACATAGAAGTCACAACAGAATTGTTTAGCCCACTGCAGCCTCATGCAGTTGTTCCTGCCCTGTCACAAACTCAGCAAGGGGAAATGAGCTGAGCTGGTGCAGAGGGGCAGGGATACATCCATCACAGGATCCACCTTGCTGAATCTCATGGGAGAGGTCAGAGAAAAAGCAGAGGTCGGAATCAAACCATCCTTGACTGGTTTATCTCCTAATTCCCATTTTGTGGCAGATCTGGGTAAGGAGAAGGAAAATGAAAAAAACCCCAAAGGTAATAACCTTAATGCATGAGGCTCCTGCCCTGGCTACACAGTTTAATTCTGAAAGAACAAAGCCCAAGGCTTACTTATAGGATAGTAAGTAGTCAATAATAATGTAAAGACAAAATATTTTTAATAGACAACTCTTAATAGAATTTCACTTACAAAGGACAAGTTCTCTTTTCACAGAGGAGTTTAACTACGAAGATGCACACTCACCTTAACAGCAGCACTAAATGTTAATAACATGAAGAAATTAGGTACGAGTCTGACATTTTGGTATAAAGTTCCTCAGCATGAATAACTTCCTGGAATAGCAGCAGACATGACACAGATTCGTCCTAATGCAGCTGGTGACTTGAAAAGGTGCTTCAAAGTGTTTTGGGGAACCAGAATGGCAGCAGTGTTTCCATCAGAAGCACCCAGGTCCCACAACATGCCAAACCTAGGGCACTACAGTTCAGCAGCTCATTAAGCATTTCAATCATGCCTTGCAGTTCTCTGAATTGTGGTCTTTCCAGTACATCAATTTTTTTTCTCTAATTATATTGATTTTAGCAAATTGCAGTGTCCTTCTGTTGATTTTCAACTATGCATAGCAAAAACTTGCAATGTGAGGGAAAAAACAAACTCATTGTGCTCTAGCAAGTTATTCTATACCATTAGACCTTTCATGGGACAAAATAGAGACATCAGAGCTAAGAACATATGAAAATATTGCAGTTACTACAAAAATAAACAGAAGCTAAGTTTTAAAATTAATGTAGACCTTATATTCATCACCCAGAAAAAAAAAGACCAGTAAACTGTCTGGAGCACCAGCTCTGTAATTACACACCCATTTATTTTCAGTGTGTGGAGGATGTAATTGCCTGTGCCCAGCTCTATCTTTGGGTCATCACAATGGACCAACCATACTGTGTGCCAGCACCTGCCATCTGCAGGCTGTCCTCCCACACCAGAGACCTGAATTCTAGCCCACACTCCTTGCTAAATCATATCTTTATAAGGCAGAGAGCTCCAAAATCTGCTCAATTAATTAGGGGCTACCATACAACCTCTAGCAAACCAGCAACACAACCCCTATCCTGTTTGTTCCTCATGAAGACAAGCTATGATTCCCCTCTACACTTTCATTTTACAGAACATTTCAGTAATTGCATTGTTGAATCATGCTAGAGGTAGGACTTCTGCATTGGTGGAAGTGCTCTGAAGTCAATGCAGCTAAACAGTATAGCACCAGTCATCTCATTCAGGGTGGGAAGAAAAATACTTTGGTGTTTAGAAAGTATGTATCTGTTCCTGTTTCTTTGACCTTTTTACTCATTTTAATGAATGATTTGCTAATAAAAATACATAAAGACGTTGGGGAGCCAATAACCAAGCCTGGAGTGAGTGTTTTAACAAGCCAGACAGTACCAAGAGTATTTTAAAAAACAGTGGAACTTGGGCCATTGATTCAAGAATTTATGTGCTACATACAGCCACCTGCTGCACTTGTGGATGTAGCACCCATATGGTGGGGAATAACTGGCTCATCACTGCAGGCAAATTTGTGTATATTTGTGTTGAATCCTTCTTTAGTGAAAGGTGCAACACAAATATGCATCTTTCTGTAGTGTTCCTTTCTGGTTAACTCTGAGATAGTCCTTGTTCACTGCTTTTGGTTTAGGCTTTGTTGGAGTAAATCAGTCCTTTACTGGATTTAGTTCATATATTTTACAGATGGTTTAGAATTTTTTTTTACATTAATCAATCATGACAATATATATAATAATTGTTTATTCTTCTGTTCCTTGTTCTGGGAAATAAATACATGTTCACATAACTGGGGTTAATCTAGCATCTAGCAGGCAATATGCCCTTATATGTTCTGATATACTTTTTATTAAGTGTAAAAACCCCAGAAGGATATAGTCTATAGTTAGTTATATTTAGCTGTTTTCCCATGAGTATTTATGCCAAGAATTTTAGGTGTTTGCAAGGGGCAAAGTAATTTACACTACAGAAGCTTGAAATGATGTGTTTGGGGGCATTCTACATGACTTGCACTTCTTTGTGCTTGAAAGTCCCCTTTCTCTGTAAATCAGTAGACACATTGGTATGATCCATTACAGGGACTTAAAAGCTTAGTAAAAATGTGTAGGTTCAAAATTCAATTTAAAGTCTGCTCAGGTATTTGTTAACCTCACTATAAATCAATGGACCAAATCTCGTACATCTCGTATGTATCACAATTCCGCTTAAATCAAAGAGTTGCCTTAGGTAAGTGAGGAAGACATTTGTCCAGTGGGGATATTCATTCAAGTAATCCCACAGGCTTATGTCTATCCTTGTTATCAGACACTCAGCAATGTCAAGTTAATTAATTTCTTTCCTTTCAAGTGTTTTTCCCCCATCAGTGAAAGAATTCCATGAAATGAGAAAGAAAAAACTACTGCAAATCACTAACATGTAAAGATAGGATAAGTGTCTTACCTTCTGTTGTGGCCTGCACTCTTCTGCCAAAAAGACTGAGAAAACAATACCAGTTCACATTTGGGGCATACCATGTGGCTGCCTTCAACTACTGTTCTTACTGAAGCTTTGGCATGTCGGGCACAACAGCACTCGGTGATGGTGTGACTTCATTACAGCCACGATAGCCCACTGTTAGTCTCCATTCTCCATTAAACTTTGCACTGGCTATGTAGGACTGTTAAAAAGTGAGCAGGTCTTGCTGATGACTCCTTGGCTGTCCAATCAACAAATAAGTTTACGGAAGGGAGTAATGTTTGGTGAGATATTGCCATTGGTGCACTGTTGCAGTAGCAATCAGCACCTGTTGTTCTTTGACCTTCAGCAACTCCACAACACAAGAGTCCTCCAAGAGACTGGTCAAGGTAGACACCTACCTAATTTCCTTCATCTGCAAGACATCTATACAGAAGCCCAACCTTTTGGGTCCTTGAAACACCCTCTTCTGAGTCTATGCCTAGGATGCATGGAGCCTCTGGACCAGTCACAATGGGGAGCTTTTGCCACTCATTCCCGGTGAGGGTCACTTTGATCTCCAATACAATTAATTAGCTATTGGAACACTCTGGTCATTCCAGAAATACAAAGGTGTATAGAAATTCCAGAAATACAAAGGTCTATAGTTTGGTGGCATTAGGATGCACTGTGCCCCAGTATTCACTAGAGCCTTATACTCCTGTTGGCCTGATGTACCAGGCCATGGAAATCACACAGTCCAGTAAACCCCATTGTCCCCTTCCTCCACCTGGCTGGAGGCAGGGCCCCTCTAGTCCTGATCGTCATATTTGTTATTAATTTTTTTAAGTACAAAACAGAATTCTCTTTATTAAGATCAGAAGTAAGATCAACTCTTCTACTCTGTTTGGGAAACTGCCCAATTGCACTGGAGCAGAAATTTTCCTGAAGAACCCCATTTTGTGGTTGTTTTTCCTGCAAATCAGGTACCTGTGAGGGTGTCAAGGTAGATTTTCCATCCTGCTTTCTCATGTCTTTTCTGTGGTCGCTCAGGTAAAGCCACAGGATGGTCTGTAGTGTGTAACCACTATATCCTCTCTCTTGAGCAGAGGAACTCTTAACTCCTAAAAGCTGAGGTACTGGTCCATACAGGTGCAGACTAGGACGTATCCTGTCT
This sequence comes from Dasyornis broadbenti, assembly GCA_013397935.1. Classification (NCBI taxonomy): domain Eukaryota; kingdom Metazoa; phylum Chordata; class Aves; order Passeriformes; family Dasyornithidae; genus Dasyornis; species Dasyornis broadbenti. The sequence continues at coordinate 366,345 of VZRN01003866.1, read as the reverse complement.
GAATTGATGGAACTCTTGGAACACTTTCTTCATAGCCAAGACACAGGCCCATTGGGGGAAGAAGGGATTTATTCATGTTGATAGAATTGGACAGCTAATGCATCCACTGTTTGTCTCTCTCCGTCTTTCCAGCCCATCACAGTCCGTGAGTTGGTGTATAAAAATGGTGAGCTCCATAGAATCTTCTACCACATGGGCCACGTACACTTGATTCCGTCTGGATCTTGGAATAATTTCTCATTGTTGAGGTCATCATAAATTGCCTCCAGCACAGCTAATTCCCTCAGGTGCTGGATACCTTTCTCAATGGTGATGCATTTGCCTGAATGACACATCTTCCTTGAAGGAAAACCTTCACTTATCGCCTGATAGAAGTCATGTCCAGAGTCTGAGGACTCGTGCCCTTTTTCCAATCACTTTGTGAATGCCTTCCCTAGTAAGGGATCCCAGCTGCTTGGCATTTCTACACTTCAATTGCAAGTCATTGGTCCTGCTGTCCTGGCATTGGAGCAATCAGGTGAAAATGCGCTGGTCTGGATGAAGCTGAAATCTTTTCACATATCTCACAGCTCTCTCAGGGATAGGGATCAGGTGGTTACTGCCTTGTGTATGAGTTCTGCCACTTCCTCCTCTTGTTCTCATGATGGCACTTGGAGTATCCTGCCTTATCTGCTTCTTCCTCCTTCCCTTTTTAGTAGGAGTTTCTTCCCTTACTAAACAAGCTCACTTTTGCATCCAGTAATTCTTCTCATGTATATTGGGGCAACTGTTACCAGCATGGTTCCGCCTCATACTTGGCAGGGTTGGAGGAGCTGCAGTGCCACTCGCAGGGTGTTGAGTAGCCCCAGTGCCCGTCGTGGCTGCAGCAGTGTCTGTCATTTTGTCATCCAATCCAGAGACCTCCTCCTTCCCCTAAAGAGTGTTGAGCAGGGCTGGATCTGCATGGGCCAGGCCCCAGCATGTGGCAGTGATTTGTTTCTCTCTGGAATTGTCAGTGTCGCAGTATATTTTTTCCAAATATTTTACCAGTTTTTCTGGATTCTGCACCTGTTTAGGAGCCAAGTTCCAAAACATTGGAGGTGTCTGCTCTCCTTGATTCTTGCCCATATTATCCCACACATCCTGCCACTCATAACTATCCAGCCTTGGGATGGCTATCTGGGTGGTATTCTTAAATAGTTGTTTAACCTTAAACAAGATCTGAAATGCATTCAGGAGACAGCAGTAGGAACATCCCAACGATTCAAAATCCTCAGGAGCTATTGTAACTAGCCTGGAGGAGAAGGGGAAGGTGAAGTAGCACGGGAGTGTTCCCTCATGTCTCCCCCACACAGTTGGCTCTCTGAGGAGAAAAGGTAAAGAGTTTAATCGTTAATAGTTTCTGAGAGACGGTTCCCAAAGTACAGAGATGACAGTAATGCTGAGTAAAATACCAGATTAGTCTCACGACCACTAATTTTATCATATCATAAGCCAGTGTTACACAGTACAGCAAAATGATAACCTTAATCCAGGCCCCAGGAATGATAAACAGCACAACAGGGAACACATATAGCAAGTAAGGTCTTATATAACATAACCCTGAGAACAAGCACAACTCCTCTGAGAGCAAATAAATCAACATTGTGATCAGTGACTATTAAACTAATATAAACAAAAATTTTCAACACATCTGTGGTCAGATCTCTTATCTCAACCCTTTGTACCCAATGTTGGGCACCAAAAAGGAATGTTGTGGTTTAACCCCAGCCAGCAGCCAAACACCACATAGCCGTTCTCTCACTTCCCTCTGGTGGGATGGGGGAGAGAAGAGGGAAAGAGGTAAATCCTGTGGGTTGAGATAAAGACAGTTTAAGAGGACAATAAAAGGAAAGGAAAATAAAGGATAAGAGAATACACAAAGCAAGTGATGTAATTATTCACCACACATTGACTGATGCCCATCTGATCCCGGAACAATGGGGTGCCCCACCTTGCTGGCCAATTGCCCTCAGTTTTATTGCTCAGTGTGGTGCTGATTATGGTATGGAATATTCCTTGTGTTGGGTTCAGCTGTCCCAGCTGTGTACCCTCCCAGCTCCTTGTGCACTCCAAGCCCCCTCACCGGCAGGGCAGCTTGAGAAGTTGAAAAGTCCTAGAAGCAGAGTAAGCCCTGCTCAGTAATAGCTAAAATACCGGTGTGTTATCAACACTATTGTCATCCTAAATCCAAAAAGCAGCACTGCATCAGCCACTAGGAACAAAAATAACTATCCCAGCCAAAACTAAAGTACTAGTTCTTTCTTTTCCTCTTCATTTCCAAGCTTGCAGTTCTAAATTAACAAGATTATCTAGTATCTCTAAAGTTTTAGACTGTCTTAAACTTGGTTCCCACGAAGGATTTTGGAGGCCAAGGAGTCAAGCACCTAGGGAGATGCTGTGGTGAGAAGAAGTAAAGAAAGGCCAGCAGTAGAGGAGTGGAAGGAAGCAATCACAAAAATTAACTTCAGTCCTGGGGATACCTGACCTGCTTCTCTAAGCTTCTTTTTAAAGAATGGAGGATAATTATGGAGCAGACAAGTCAAAGCAGAAACCTAATTTTAGGCTATCTGAAACTGCACCACCAGGGGAACTTCACTCCCCATCATAGTGTGTCCACATTTTAAAAAGAGATCCTTTAAAAGTAGTCTGTGAGTAGAAGGGAAACACAGAAAATAATTTAATGACTGGAGAAAATGTCTTCTAGCTTGGTCTGTTCATCTTATCAGAAAAAGAAGACTGGGGTGTGATTAGATAAGGGTGTATAAATGCTTTCATGAGTAAAAAATACTCATGTACAAAGGGGGACTTTAATCTAGCAGAGGAATACATAACTAGAAGCAATTGTCTGGGAGCAGAAATCAGAAAATTCAAATTAGAAATTATGCACACATTTTTAACAGTGAGAGTGAATAGGACTAGGCTGACAGAAAAGTTTCAGTGAAACTAAGGGTCTCAATGAAGAATCACTGTCTGATACTTAATGGCCTGTGATTTTCAGGAGATTAGATAGTGTCTCTCAACCTCAAACACTATGAAGCTTAATTCTATGAGTCTGTATGAGTCACCAGGGAAGTAAGATTTGTACAAAAAAACCACAAAGTCACCTCAACAGTTTTGATAACTTCTGGTATCTTTCAAATCTGACCAATCTCTGAGAGATTTCTGGTCATAATGTGACTTCTGCTGAGAACTGAAGAGCTGAATATAAACAGAATGCAACTGTTATTTGTAGCAATAACTGTTTATTAGTAGTGGCACTGTTTTCTGTTCTATTTGTTCTTAAAATCAGTAAAGTGGTTGTGAATTTACGGCAAAAAATTACCTTATTTGTGGTAATATTTATAATATTTAGCAGGTGTAATTCACCTAGAAATCAAGCTACAGAGAGGGAAGCAGAGTATATTGTTGTGATTTGCAAATACTCATTAATTGAACATCATTATAATGCTATGAAGTGAGAAAATGTTATTACTGAGATTTCACAGACATTTCCCTCTCTAGGACAAGTGGCTTATTCCAGTCTGTGTGTGTGTGTAAATATATGTAAATGTATATGTATATATCTGTGTATATATACATACAAAATAAAAACAATTATTTAAAACGACATTGAGGAAAAGAGCATCAAAACCCATATAAGAAGATCTTGACTCTCTTGACATTATTTGCAGATCTGAGGGAACTAAATTTTAAATCAGCTTCACATCTCAGCTTAAAATTAAATCCCTGCTAAGTGAAATGTTTTTCATTCATTTGGTATCTGAACTGAAAACTTGTGCCTAAAGAAGTAAAATCATAATTCCATATACATCTTTTTCCTTTTTCTGTACTATGTCTTGTTTGACAATCACATTACATTTTCAGATTAAAAATTTCTTCACTCTCTGCCCACTTTATAGTATTTTTAATATATTTCCCATGACAGTAAAGTGAACTACATTCTGCTAACAGAAAAGTTTGAAAATCCAAGATAAAAATGTCCAGGGGGGATGAAATTGGGCCTTTATTCCTAGTAGTACAATTTATTTAAGATGTTATCTTCATCTAAGTAATCTGATGCTTAGATTTTACTTGTATTTAAGAAAAAAAAATTGAGACAAATTTTATGAATTAAAAGTGTTTAATCCTAAATGAGAAATATCTAAATGGTTTGGGCTGAAAAATAGAAATTCTATAACTTGTAACACCTATTAACTCTGTCTAATGGAAACTCATAGAGGAATGACAGAGTTCTCCCCAATAAATTGACATAGACTGTTAGCTTTGGAGATGTTTTAAGGGATTTCCAACACAATAATTTTGGCTAGGTTTGACTTGAGCTACTGGGGAAAGACAAAAACAACTGAAAGTAACACTGAGATTCAATGTCATCTTTTCCTACCATGTGGCTGCTCTCTCTCTGCCCACACACACTCTTATGCTGCCCACACATCAGCATGGCTTTTCCCTACCTTCACATCAAAGAGGAGAAATGGGCAGGAAGCCATCACAAAGTCATGATCTTGACCTCTTCCCTACTCTGGCCCTCAATTTCACAAAAGTCCTCCCCTTAGCCAGGATCCCACTATCCCCTCAGATGAAAACTGCAGTAGCTGAGAGGTTTCAATACTTGGTTAAACAAGCCACAAAGCCTCCCTCTAGCTCTGGCCTCTCCAAGCAGGAATTATTACTCCATCATTTCTAACTGACTTCTTCTGTGCCTTTTCACTCAATAGTGATACAGATTTACCAGGGCTCAGCAGTCAGCAGCAGTTTTCAGTTCAGCCACTTGCAAGCCATCTGAAGTTTCTCATTCCTTTCAAGGAAGTGGCATTATGTAGAAAAGTAGCATATGTCACCTGGAAAGCACAGACCTTGCCTTGATCTCCTGGCAAAGTCATGGCAGTATATATTTATCTATTTTTAGTACTTTCCTTATATATAGCAGCACTTACTTTAGTAGACCATCTCCTTCCAGTTTATCAATTATCTGGATGATGGGATCAAAGGCACCCTCAGTCACTTTGCAGATGATACCGAGTTGGGAGGGAGTGTTCAGCTGCTGAGGGGTAGGAAGGGATATGGACACTCTGTATTGGTGGACCAAGGCCCCATAGTCTGTGGTTAAATAAGGCCAAGTGTTGTGACCCTTGGGTCATGGAAACCCCCTGCAGAGCTACAGGCTGGGGACAGAGTGGCTGGAAAGCTGTCTAGTTGAAAAGAGCCTGGGGGTGCTTGTTGACAGCAGCTGAACATGAGCCAGTGTGTGCCTAGGTGGCCAAGAAGGCCAATGGCAGCCTGGCCTGTATCAGCAATAGTGTGGCCAGCAGGACTAATGAAGTGACTGTCCCCCTGTACTTGGCACTGATGAGGCAACACCTCAAATCCTGTGTTTAGTTAGCAAGAAAGACATTGAAGGGCTGAAGCATGTCCAGAGAAGGGCAATGCGCTCTATACACAAGACAGCCTCTGATCACATCACCAACCAGTCATTCTCTGTTCACAAACAGCAGGTTCAAAGGGGCACCTTCCCTTGGCTCACTCAGCAGCTCTGTCAGGAAGTTCTCTTCCACATGCTCCAGGAACCTCATGGACTGTTTTCTCTCTGCTGTGTTGTAATTCCAGAAGATATCTGGTAAATTGAAGTCCTCCATATGAACAAGGACCAGTGATTGTGAGACTTCTCCCACCTACTGGAAGAATGTTATAGACTATTTTGTCTGCTCATATTATAGAATATTTTGTCAGTTGCTTGAGCAAAAACAAAATACTTGAAAAATGTGTCTATTAATGCAAACACACATAGACGAAAGCACACATAATGGATACACATCCACAGTGTCAAACATCTTCACACTGCTCTATTATGAGTCATACTAAAGCACTCTTCTCAAACCATGTTTTCCTAAAATGAACTCCAGTGTTGGCTTTGTGAGCTGAAGAGCAGACTTACTGATTTCTAGCAGCATGAACCATGTTAGATTACAGGTAATTTGAACAAATTGCTTTTGACTTCTGAAATGTGCAGACTGCCTTTGCTGAAGGACCCGTTGGCATGAGAACGCATATTTGAGGTGCATTAAACATGCTAGTTATACAAAAGAGCGTGATGAAATTGTTACATTTGGACATGAAGGCACAGAGGTGACTGTGAATATCATTCTCCAGAATGATCAGTTAGGATTTTGCATACAAAATTTGACCCAGAACATAAAGATCAACTTCTTTTCCTTTTCAAAATAGAAAGCCGTATTAATTTATCATACACAAACCAAGTATATTATAAATAGCACCCTTAAAAACAATTTGAACTTTCCCTGTGAGTCTTACAGGATGGGTTAGATACAATAAAATTTGAAAATTTATTTTGCTTCCACTGTCATATATGCTTCACAAATGACAAGAATTAACACATGCAATTTTAGCCTGCAGTAATCTGTGGTAGATCTGATGATATGTTGCCTGTTAATAACTTTCTATCAAACTCTTTTGGAGAGCGTCATTTTCATGAAACCATCAAGAAAGGAGCCTTGGTGCTTCAGGCCCAGTCATGAGACTGTTGTGCTGGAAACACAACTTTGGACTGTCATTTGGTGGGACAGTGACCAAGTTTCAATGCTATGAGCTCGTAGACCTTAGTAGCAGAACCAATAGCAAACTAGATGCCTCTTCATCACAGACCTGCTCCTTATGTTAAGAGCAATGGGGTGCTCATTCATGCTACATTTCAAATTACTTTATCAAATTATGTTGATCAGCACACGGCTATGTTCCTGCAGAAGCTGCAACAACTTGAGCGTATTTGCCCTTGTATCTGAATGTCATCAAGGATGTTCTCTAGGAAAAAGTTATTATGGCTATTGGTCCTTCACATCCTTCTTCTACAGTCACTTCTGGTGTGTCTTGAAGAAAACAGGCAACTACTTGTTGACGAACACATCTGAAGTTTCCTTAACACTATGAAAGGTTAAGTCATACAACAATGAAGAGAATCAGATGTTATTTGTTTATTAAAACAAATTTCCAGATGGTTCAAGATCACTGCATCGTGCAAACAGCCAGCTTAAACAACTGCTTGCTTTTATTGTAATTACCCTCCAGTTTCCTTCTGCCATCACCCTCTAGTGTGTGCTATACTTCCTTGCTTCAGTTTGTGTTACAGGGTTTTATGTTATTTGAGACATGAACTTTGTCTGTTAATAAAATTTCTAGAAACATCTGGAGCAAAAATGGTAAAACAAAAATGGTAATAATGGATCAGAATAAAACGATCCCTGTTACCAGAAACACAAATCCCAACCAATCAGGTAGTATAATGCCTATTAGTTTTGACATTGCTTAGGAATGAAGTAGCTATGCTTTTAACAAAATTATGTAATTTCTCATAAATGTCTTACCCCAATAGCAGGAAAATGTCAAGTTAATGTGTTGGTCACAGCCTGTTATTCACACAGCATGCTTCCACACAGCAACAGCTTCTGAGTCCCCAGAAGGAATTTTCTTCTGCCTCCATCTGATAATGAAACACACTGCACACAACACATTACTCTCCCTCACAGAACAGTACAAAACCTTACCTATGACCTCAACAATATAACAAGTACTCAGCCCTGAGATGTTTTCCAAGGTAAGTTGTGCAGTGTTATGCTCTAACACCTGTTGCAGTATAAGTCCCTGACAGACACTTTGCATTGTAGTGTAAAGAAGGCCTGCATGTAGTTAGAGTCCATGGAAGATATAAAGCCTCAGCACATTGGTAAGTGCAGATCCAAAACAAAACTAAATGTAGCAGTTTCCCCATCAGATATAAAACAGCCACAACTCAATCAGGTTCCCACTGTCCTAAGAAGAGCCTGAGCTCGGGCATCCCGTGCACCTTACTGGCACCTGTTTCGTATAATGTTGGGAAACCCTTTAGAAGGCCTTATTTCTTCAACAGTGATTGCATAGTTTGATTAACTTAAGGACTGACCAGACAGATGGTGCGAGACTTGCTTGCCCCAACCATCTTGGGTAAAGTAGTCATTTTCCACAGTATATGCAAGACTTTTCATAATGCCGATACCTGCATATGATCATGGATGCAATATGAATTCAGAACAGAGTGTGACCAGGGTTCATGCTTAAAATGTTCTATCAATCCACCTGATCCTATCTGTTGTGCAATTACAGCTATATGCTGCTCTTCAGAGTAGTGCCTCCGAAGTGTGCGTTGGCACATTTGGTTACTATTAACTATGCCCATTGAAAACTCATTCTGGTATTCCTATGCCTCGGTGAGGTACACATTGCAAAAGCTCACAACAGTGAATATTGCCAACCCTGTTAATATTTTAACTGGGTAAAAATTATCCTGAAGATATTATTTTCAGTGCTGAAATTTTTAACCTATTATTCAAGATAATGATACAGAGTATAGTTATTGTTTATTCTCCTACTACAGTTCTATGTGGTGAAAGAAAAGCTTATCATTCAGATGAGCTACTTCTCTGAAACTGTGAGACAGCAACCAATTATAGATGCCTCAGACAGATGGGATTCTGCTCCTACTATGAAGAATCCCAATTATGTCACATCCACGCTGCCACGAGGAACAAATAAAGAACTGGGAAGAATAAGGACTTTGTTTAACAGATGCATTTGTGTAAGTCATTCTGGGCTTACACTTGAGTAATGGTGGCCTGGTTGTTCTAAACCAAGCATAAGCCTGCTCATTAATGGCATTGGAGCACCCCTCAGTGGGAGCAAAATGTTAACGTATCCCCACAACACTGGATAGCCTGGAGATATGAAGTGTGATAAACAGCGACTATGGTTTCCAGGCAATGTGTGACCAATTCAGCATATTCATCATTCAGGTCATTGTGAACAGAAATGTGAGAGATTATTAGTAGTACTTCCCGTCTTTAACTCTGGAGGAAACTACTTCATACAAAGACTTTAAATTTCTTATTTTCACCCATTAATTGTAGTTTTGCCTGAGGGCTCAAAATGAAGCATCAATGAGCATGAAAGGTTTCCTGCAGACCTTGTCAAACAGGAGACCAAAATGGGACTCACCTGTCACATGCTGGAGAAGCTCTGAGTTCCTTTATTTTCTTCCTCTCTGTCCCACTTTGACCTTTTGGAAAATATACTTGTTAAGAAGTAGTGGCCTCCTTTTTGATATATGGGCTTTGTATTTCTACAGAACATTTTGTATATAAGTATTTGAGGTAGCTGAATCACTCCCAGCCTACACTGTACATTTTCAAAGGGACTATAACCACAGAGAAAGAAAATTACAACTTTAGCTTTATTGGAAGTGCTGTACCTGGCTCTAGTTATTTAGCCAAGTGAATAAATGAATGAGTGTACAAACAGCTGGAAATGATATTTCAGTTATTTTTGCTATTCTGAAAGCTGTTAATCTTGTAATTAAAGGGTTTGAGATTTGAAATTTTATTACAGTATTTCTGTCAATGAAATATTTCCACAATAGCTCTGGGTCTGAAACTCAGACAGGTTGAAATCATCTTCATCATTTTCTCTCCAGCCAGAGATTCAAGCTGGGACTAGTGTACCCCCAAGCACTCATCACAAGTAATTACCCTGCGGAGGGAACACAGCCAGAGAAATGTTACAGCATTACTATTATTACTTCTTTTGGATTAAGTAATAAATATTTAAAAGACTAAAGCTAGCCCACATGAAATGACAAATGAACACACGCCAAATCCCCACCTACTCAATTGCGCACCTTAAGGCTTCTTCTACTTGAAATAAACAGCAAAAATAATTCCCTTTCCCACCACTGTGAGCTTTCACTTTCTTTAACAAACTAAAATCTCCTTCAAAGCTAAAATCTATTGTGATATTGGTTACTTTTATAAAAGTTTCTTGTCTGTTTCCAGAATGAGGTCAAAACAACATCAGACAGCACAATAAAGAATGATTTTCTTTGTAAAGCTAAGGGTGTTTCTCAATCTTTTTCCATTTGCAGATCCCCAGGCCTGTTGAGAGAGGTGCAGGTCTTTGTACAACAAAGTTAATCTTCCGACCACAGGAGCACATTGTGTATATGCTTTTGCACAGCTTTCCAAGGTGATTCAGAATCCCAAAGGATCACAGACCATGCAGTAAAAATCAACAAAACTGTTCTTTTTCCATTGCCATGTCATGCTTTGACACTCCTTTACTACTCACTCAACTGGTCATACTTTCTCATAACTAAATTTTGTGCAGAAAATTTGCAAAAATAGATAGTAAAGAAACAATAAAAAACTGTGAGGCATTTGTAAAAAATAATTTTATATAAAAAAATATTCATTTTCAAATGACCCCACTATTTGATCTTTCATTACACTTTTCCTAAATGTAGATGAACAACATCATGTTTAAATTGACAGGTATGGTACAGATTTTGGAAAATATTTAAACTTCTTAGAAGCTATTTTAATCATTCTAATATTTCTCAGTTTTTGATAAACTATCAAAATGCTACCAAAAAATTATGGTGATTTTGAAAATTGGCTGGATATAGAGTATATTTTCAATTCCACTTTCACATACATTTCTAAACAATTTTTTTTTGCATGAGGTATTAATAAAAAGATCTTCAAAATTCCAAATATTTTTCATAAGTTGATTTGGATCAATACACTGTTTTATTAAGAGTTTTGAAAATATTGACAGAATTATTGATCACTTGAGAAAATAACCTAACAAAGGCATAAATTCCACAGATTTTAAAGGTCTTATTTATTTACCTATTCATTATGTAGCAAGGGCAATCTACATATTTAGTGTATCTGAACTTCTTCAGGTCATGGACACAGGAATGAAAAAACTGTGTTGTATTGCCAATATTTCTAAAATGCCAAGATCTCAGACAATTACCTGAATGCAGTTTGGCCCCACCTAAGCTACGACAAATTAAATCCTTTGTGAATCAGTGGTGCATGTGCCAATCCTCCAAGCACCTGCTTTTCATTTTGCAGCATCTGCTTCTCTAAGAGCTTGTGTCGTATAATCTGCCCCAGGTTTAAACCACAGTTATCCCTTCTTTTTGTCATTCTTCTACAATCAAAGAAAACTGTTTATAGACATAAAATATAAAAACTAAAAATAAGACACTGATGAAGTTTCTTCTTGTCTGTTTACTGCTAACATTGCTTTGGTCTAGAAGATTCTGGGGAAGTTCTTATTTCAAATATATATTTCTACAAGGAAACAGAACACAGCTTTCACACAGACTGATATTTCTAAATAAAACATTATGAGGAAACTCAGGAGCAGTATATCCAAGTGTCCTGGGGTGATTTTATGATGACACTATTCCTGATTGTGTGCTTTATGCCCAGAAATGGGTTCTGACCCTTTAAGCTGAGTCCTGGGGCAGGACCGGAGGCAGGGGAACTCAGCAGGGGAACTCAGCATGGGCTTTCTTCAAGCACTCACTGCAGCGTGCTTGGTGTGTGGATGTGTGTTACATTGTTGCTCTTAGCTAGGTCGGTTTGAGTAAGCTGAGGCAAGTTTATCCCTGGACTGCAACAGTAATCCTCTGGTAGCCTCAGTGATTTCTTCTGGAGCGCTTCGGCTTAGCTCTTGTCTGAGCTCGTACCATCGGCAGGAACTGCCTGGCGTAGACCAGAGGGGAAGCCACAGGGACACCCAATCTTGGCCAGACCTCAGGAAAAGCTGAGCCAGTAAAAGAAGGGACTTCAAAATCCACCAGTTTCATCTGCAGCGAAGGGGAGACCAAGAGCATCAGAGTTCACCTGTTTTTTCTCATCCCCGACCTGCTATGTGGACTCTTCTTCCCTCATCGGAGACAAAGCCATTGGCCATTTTGTTTTACCCTAGCACCTGGCCGGTGGAATATTTTTGTTTCCCCCAACAATTTAGGGTTTGTTTGTTCTGCTGTGAGCGAGGGTATGGGTAAGGTTCTGAAGGTTCAAAATCTAACAGTTATTAATTTCTTTTATGTTGTGTGGGCACTTTGTCAAATAAACTTTTTTTCACTTTCACCAATCAATATTTATTTCATATCAGCAGGAATGGATTGCTAAAACCCCTTTTCTTAGAGGAAACACTAATTCTAGGGTGTTTTCTCCCAAAACTTGTCTCTAAACCAAGACACCAAGAATGCAATCATATCACTTGTTACTAACAAATTGTGGGAGAGCAAAGTGCTGATAGGGACAAGCAGTGTAACTGGAAAGGTCTGTAAAAAAAGAGATGTGCCTTACTTTGACTCTACCCTAGAAAGGAAAATGCACATCTCTTGAGAAATCCAGCTGAAGTCCACAGGGAGAGCTTGAGTGCTTACAGGCAGATTCTTCTCACTTTTATTAGAAAGGATATCTTAGAAACTCTTACTCTAGAGGCATTGTTTGAAAGACACATTACGCACAGAACTCCTTCAAAAATACAGCCTTACAAGATCAGACTAAAAGAGCTTCAGCATGAGAAAATCCCATCTCTAATCTGTTAGAGGTAGGCTGGATTCTGGAGGTGGGGGTGAGGTCAATAAACCAGGATGTGATGGTAACTAGTAGGTTGTTTCCGGCCGTAGAAGAACCCTGGAGCATTGATCAGATTCTTTTTCGTAGCGCAAAACTACTATCTCCTTGTACAATAAAAAACAAGATACCAGATGTCACTTAAAATATTTCCCAATTTCAGGCTTCTTACCCAGATGCAAGGCTCTGGGATCAGCCTGTTCATCCCTGTGGTGTTATCTGCAAGGTTACCATTCTCTCTTCCTAATCCTGTGCCAGGGCTCTCTACAGCAACATTTAAAAAAAAAGAAAGAAAGCAAACGTTTTCAACTATATACCCGATCTTAGAGAGTTTTCAATGTCTTTTTGTATTTTTCTTTTCTTTTTTTTTTTTTTTTTTTTTTTTTTTTTGTTTTTTTGTTTTTTTTTTTTGGTTT
>VZRN01003866.1:174889-340698 GCA_013397935.1 Dasyornis broadbenti | reverse complement strand
CCTGGCATTTGGCCGGGCTCAAACCTTGACAAATCCTCATTCATGTTAGAGAAGCTTGAGGATTGTGTTGCCTTCAGACAGATGTATGCTTTTAAGCATACATTTTATTTGGTTTTAATCTTAAACACTAAGATTTTATTTAACAATTAACTTTACTGTTAACCTTTTCATTATTCAGAGAAAAAAAATTACTACTTTTCAGCACTACTTTTTCATGCTAAAAAATGCCAGGAATGCAAGTGATGTGTCCACAACTCATACGAATATATGTATGCATGAGAAACTAGGGCTGACCTGAAAAGCATTTGAGAATCAAGCAACCATGTAACTGAAGGCTTGCAAGAGACAAGCAGATTACAAGATCGACTCTGAGTAAATGACTCATCAGCAGTTCACAAGCAATATTAAAAAACATTACAAAAACATTATCAATTAGTGGGCCAAATCAAAATTCATTCACACAGAAAAATAGGTTTACTGAGTAACTTACACCAGTCTGGTGGTTCATTTGTTTGTATATGTTTGCATTAATGAATACATTAATTTCTCTACCTTTTCTTTCTCCTTTATGAGGAACAAACATAGCTAACAGGTCTTTCTGTAATACAATTTCTTGAGACCCCAGCATAAGAAGCGAAAGTCCGAGAGAGAGAGGTGGGAGTCCACAGTGACTCATCACTACAATGCAGAGAAACAATGAGGTGAATCCAGAGAATACAAAAAGAAGAAAGGTAACAGAACTTGCAGCTTTTAAATAGGCAGTATCACAGGCAGTGGCAATGCGAGATGAAGAGGAGATAATAAGTAAAGCAGAAGACCCCCATAGCAACATTCTGAGGTCTTGAATATTATTTTTTGTATTGTTTTGTTTTCAAAACAGTATTGTGAAAGAGCTATCAGTTCATAACACAGAACGGCAGAAAATGTGGAAGTCTGAACACATGGATGAGAGGGATTCTAAATAAACAGCAAAAAACTGTAGGCAGGAAATGCAGAGAAAATATGGCTTGCAATTTACACAAAGAAAGCAACATGAAACAAAAGCACGTTATATGTCATTAGGTGTAAGCTGAGGGAAATATAGATCAATTATTTAAGAGGAAAAGTGAATAAATAATGAATAATATTAATAATGCCAAAATATTTACTGCCTTTTTGGTATGAGCCTTGGGACAAAAAGATTAATAACAACCATGCATGTAACACAAACTTTGTAATAGAGCAGGTCAGGCCAGCAAACAGGTTATAGAATACTTAGAAAAATGGGAGGTATTCAAGACAGTAAATGGGATGGATTTCAATCAACAGTTTTAAAGAAAGTAGCAAAAGTGATCTGTGAGACATTTGTAATTCGTTACCTAATAGAATTTGACGGGAGATAGACAAAGGTGTCAGTAAACACTGGAGGACTGGAGAACAGTAAATATAAATTTAGTCTTCTTTTTCTTCAGAATGAGGAAAATGTAGGACGACATAATGAACTCAAGAAGATATTGTGGAAAAGTATTAAACAATCATTCAATTAGCCCTGGGAGGAAATGTGATAGGAAATGTGATAGGAAACATCTCAAAAGGAAGTACAAAAGCATATCCTGTCAAAATCATCTCATCTTCCACAATGTAGAGTCAATAGGGAAAGCAAAAAGCATTTCACATCTTTATTATGGAAACACACTGCAGCTAGAATTATCTTACAACAGTGAAAAGACTGGACAAAAAAGCTGATTAAAGTGTAGTGTTCAATAGTTTCCAGCTGTACCTATCAAATTCTTCTATAGGTTTGTTCTGGATTTTTACTAATAGCTTGAATGCTGGAGTAGAGCACATACAAAAAAAAAATGTACTAAGAGCAAGCTGGGTGAGAAGAAGCATTTTAGGAAAAGCAAATACTTTCAGAATTTTTTTGTTCAATTTACGAAACAATCTGAAATTAGTAAGACAAATTAGAACTATAGAAGAAAAAAAAGACAGAAGAAAGCTTGGGGCTAATGATGGGTTGCAAGTATAATAGGAGGCTGAAAGTAATTCAATACATATTTTAATCTAACATGAATCAGTCACGCCATTGTAAGGAAGAGTCTTGTTCTTCTGCTGCTACATCTCCTCCCTTTTGCAAGGGAAAAATATTGGTATGGCAAACCATACCAAAGACATGATGTAGGTGAAAAATAACCTTTTTTGGAAGATGAGTTTTCAGTTCAAAGGAGAGAGATGAGGATGGAGAGAGGAAGGCTGCAGCAGGACGGACTTGATTACAAGTTTATTCACAGTTTAAGCTGGATTCGCAATAACATTCTAAACAGTCGCAAGAGGTACATTGGATGTAAGACAACAAGGACAGTAAGTCACACTGATAAGCACCAGCTCTCCAGTCCTCCGCTGCCGTTCAGGAAAGTGCAAGCCAACACATCCAAGAAAGGGGTAGATGTTGTGGAAGGAGCAGTGAAGATAATTCTTTGAAAGGACTGAGGAACTCCTAGCATTGATGGGGTTGGGTTGGGATCAGCATTTACAGTCTTGATATGCTGGAGCCTGTTTCAAGTACCTCAGGTTCCTTCCAGGTATATATTTAGTAACTTTAATGATTTGAGTTTTTTGAAAAACATTTCATTTTTTTAATTTACAAAAATTATATATCTGTATACATGTTTTATCATGTCCTGTTATCTCTATTCTGTGTAACACAGCAACATCCACCAACTGTCCATATAATTATGAGTTACATCCAAGTAATCTGAAGAAATAAATTAATCTTATATATGCTTCTTCATTTTCTGAATGTTTTTGCAAAGGTTTCAAGATCAGAAAACCTAATTACTTTAATATAGAATTTAATGCATTTTCAAATAAGGCCGTTTTCAGTTGTTTTAAACAAAGAGATGCTAGCAAAATTTCCATAACCAAGACATGAAAATTACTGCAGAATTACCAGAAATCTTCAGGGAAGATGGTGAGGTGAAACAGTGGTATAGGCAGACTCATGACATTTTGACTTTTACAGCTGCTAAGAGTATATTCAAAAGGCTGTTGAAATAATGGTTAAAGAAATCCACTGAAAGGTAGTCTGCTGCCACCAAATAAACTTCTTGGGTAAAAAGTCACTAGCAACTGCCTGGAAAGATATTTCTGTGAAACCCATGTAATCAATTTTTAGCTTACTAGTTTTAGTCCATTTGTGGGACACTTGGGAAAGACAAAAAGTCCTTTGGCATGGTTCCCCACAACATAACTTTCTCTAAATTGAAGAGATACAGATTTAAGGGATTAACTGTTTGGTGAATTAGGAATTGGTTGGACAGTCGCATCCAGAAGGTAGTGGTAAATAACTCAGAGTCTAGATGGGCATCAGTGACAAGTAGTGTCCATCAGCGGTCTGTATTGGGGTAAGTACTGTTTAATATCTTTGTCAATGCCATGGACAGTGGGATTAAAAGCACCCTCAGCTAGTTTACAGACAACACCAAGCTGAGTGGCGCAGTTGATGCACCTGAAGGACTTGATGCCATACAGAAGGATCTGGGCATGCTCAAGAGGTGGGTCATGGGAATCTCATAAGGTTCAAGGTGCAAGGTTCAGCATCTGTGTCAAATCCCCAGTACCAATACAGTCTGGAGGATGAATGGATCAAGAACAGCCCTGTGAAGACTGGCCTGGAGTACTGGTGGATGATCCAACAGTGTGTATTCACAGAGGAAAAGTTCAGCAGCATCCTGGGAGACAACAAAAGCAGCATGACCAGCAGGACAAGGAAAGTGATTCTACCCCTCTGCTCTTCCCTTGTGAGACCTCACCTGGAGTATTACATCCATCTCCAGAGTCCTCAGCACAATAAAGACATGGAACATGCTGGAATGGGTTCAGAGGAGCTCCATGATGATGAACAGAGAGCTGGAACACCTCCCCTATGCAGGAAGGCTGAGGGAGGTGGAGATGTTCAGTCTGGAGAAGAGAAGGCTCCAGGGAGACCATATTGCAGCCTTAAAGGGGGATTATAAGTAAGATGAGGACAGACATTTTTCCAGAACCTATTGTGACAGGACAAGGAGTAATAAGGATGGTGAAACACCAGAACAGGTTGTTCCCTGGGAGATGGTGGCTGCTCCATGCCTGGAAATATTCAAGGTCAGGTTGGACAGGGCTTCAAGCAATGTGATCGAGTTGAAGATGTCCCTTCTCATGGCAGGGGAAGTTGGACTAGCTGACCTTTAAATGTCCCTTCTAACCCAAAGCATTCTATGATTCTATGAGTCTGGCAAAGGACGTCCTATGGCTGAGGTGTGGCAGGGAAGGCTGGGAGGAGCAGTTTTCTGTCTTGGGAATAGTCATCCAGTTATCTCCTCATGCAGAATGTAAAAACTGGACTGAATCACATCATATTATATTGGAATTATTTCCTTACTCATAATCTCAGCATCCCACTTCAGCGTAACATAGCTATGTTCAATTTACCGGCTCTGATGGCTAAAACTCTGGGAAATTTGCACTCTCTTCCGTGAGGTGGAAAAAAAAGGGGGGGTCAGGGAGAGAGAAGAAAAGAAATGTTTATGAGCTTCCCTAAGGAAAACAAAGAGAAAGATACTTAATCACATCTCCCATTTTAATAAAAAATGAAGTGAATAAGTATATTTTGAAGGTTCAGTCTCCAATTCCCATTTCTTTAATTTGAACCTCAAAGTACAGAGAAAACAACTTCAGCCAGGCCAAATATAAAATGTATGCTCGGTCCCCAAAGAAGTTCAATATTTTCTTGGCCATTGTTCACAACTCTGTAACAAGCTATTCTGCTGGCAATTGTTAGGGTTGAATCAATAATTATCTTTGTCCTAATGCTTCGCTTAGATGGAAGCAGAATGAAGAGTCATTCTTGCCTCTCCAGCGAAGAAAACAGTGAAACAAATCAAAGGAAAAAACAAAATTTTATTAATCAGAAATATTTATCAAGCTGGTGATTACCATAATACTCCAAATACTATTATAATAGTATACCAAATAGTATTATAATAGTCAAGCATTATAATAGTATTAAATACTCAAGAGGGTCTCTGGGGTTTTGGTGACCTGTGACAGGGAGGAAGGTACCTCACTCTTCTCCATTTCAAAACCTCCTGCTGCAGATCCCACTGGGGGTGCTTGTCACTGAGGGCAGTGGAAGCTTGCAGATCCCAGAGACAGCCCCATTCCCTGCCACAAGCACCAACTTCCCTCTCCCGAGGACAGGGTTCCTCATCATCAGGAAAGCTCTGCTCTTCCATATTTTGCTGGTGCTTTCAGTCAGCAGGAAAAGTGAAGAGAGCTGAAAAAAACAGGAAAGAAAGTGATGAAAGCACCTAACAACCAATTTCTACTAAGAGAAGGTTGTCTTGAATCTGTCCAGATAATTCACATGTCCACTCTCCCTTTAGTAAAGGTAGTGTGAGTGATTTTGATTTAGTAATTCTGCATCTGTCTGTGTGACTGCTTTGTGCTGAGCTGCGAAAACCAAAACGTAGTTCAAATCCTCAGAAGTGCTTTGAAACACTGTCCAGGATTCTAAGTGTCTCTGCCCAGTTTTCCAGAGGTCTGCCCCTCATCATGCTGCCAGCACAGTACCCCATGCCAGTCCCTCGGTGCCTCCACCATGCCACAGTAGGGCTGGTCTCCAGCTTCCCACTGCCCAGCCTTAGGCTATGGGCCATGCAAGCTAAGCTGATCACAGCCTCTGACCATCCTCATCCCCAGGGAAGTGCCCCTATATCTGGGGCTGGTGCTGCCTGGTGTCCCTGGCTGCTCTGCTTCCAGCTGGGATGGTGGAATGCCCATCCCTGCCTGTGCTGATGAGGTCTTCAGTGACTCCCAAGGGAACTCAGACCATTACCACACCTGTATGTAGACACCTGCATTGCAGACAATGAAATGCAGGTGTTTAAATCTGAAGCTAACTCTCATTCCTGGAGGTCATTTCAAGAAAATGTCTGGTATGAGGTTTCCTGGACAAAAAAATAGGTTTGACTTTGACTAATGTGAAGTTTTTATTGGTGATAAGGAACTTGATATAACTCAGTACTACTTCATAAAACTCTCCAGTTTTCCTCTGGGTGAAATACTTGGACTTCTGAATCATTCAGCAAGATGAGTAACATGACCCTGTCAATCAGCTCGGTATCTCCTAAAAATCCATAAAGGTTTATTAAACTTTTGAAAGGCAATAGTTGCTCTCTAATTCTATCAGAGGCTTTGCTCTGAAGAGACCAGCAAGAATACTGGAGCAGAAGGACCTCACAGATGCAGCTGAAGTAATAAACAGATAATGATGACTTTTATGTGATCTCCCATGTTTTCTGACAACTTCTTCTTTAAGACTATAAGAACTCTGTATTTCAGTTGATACTGTCTGTATTTCAGTGTATGGAATTATTTTATAAGATAAAAATCTTATCTGGGAACCACAGTCTGCTCTTAAATGCATTGACTCATGGGCAGAAACGGACCTAACATATATTCTAAAATCTGAATGACAAGACATTTGCTAGCATTTTATCAAGAATAGGTAGGAGACGGCATTGATGATTTTCAATCTGACATGTACCTTCTCCTTGTGTGGAAAAATAGCAATTGTACCATTATAATCAACTGATGTCGTCTCATACTCCCAAACAGATACAAATCACAGTTTGTGCCCATGAATATATGCTGCAGCACCATAATTAAGAGGAGCAAGAGGCAATGCCTTTATGGTCTGGTGAGCAGTGACTCGACTGATGTACAGCTTTTTGATTTCTTCTGAAGACGGTGCTGCTGGTAGTACTTGAATTGTCTCTGCCTGTGGTTTTTGGTTTTTTTTTTCTCAATTGCCCTCCGCAGAAGGTTAACAGTAGGTTTAGAATGCCAAATTTTTCTAGCCAGTGAATCACAATTTCAGATTTGTCAGTTAGTGATGTGAAACCAGCTGCTATTTTGTAGAACACTTACATTTCCCCCCACCTCACTCCACAGATGCTCTTCAGTTGTATGAAGAAATTGATCATTTTGTTTCTTCTACAAGCCCTCAGAATGTCACTAATTTCTTATTAACCACAATTTTTCATCTTGTGTAAGTTACACTGTAGAAGCGTCACAGTAACCCTATACACCCGGCACTGTTCTCACAGCTGGATAATGAAAGAATGAATGATATCCAGCACAAAATTAAAATTCATAAGTATGGAACTTGTTGTAAACATAAAACTGCATCCTGCCTATAAATATCCTGTAATGATGTTGTGAATTAGTATATTTAAGTTATTTCCAGGTTAAGAATTCATTACTCCTGCTATGAAGAACAATTTACAGACAGATTAGTAAAACCAAGCTGATTTTACAATTATTATTTTCTTCTGACAGTCATGCTATTTGCGTTTTGTATTTCCCTAAGACCTAGACAACTTTTATTAGGAAATGTCAACCCGAAGCAGCTGCAGACAGTCAGCAGCTGAGATCTGCATTGGTTTCCTTATATCTTCTGGGGATTTTCTGCTCTCTGCTGCACATCATAAATATTAACATAAAGGAGAAAGATGAAGTTTTAGACATTTTGATCATCCTCAGGAGGAGTCACTGTCAACAGGATTTGACCAAAACCCTCCTATTTCCAGACCAAAGAGGGAAATGGCTGTCACTACAGAAAAGTGACATTTTTAAGCCTGCTTGCTCATCTTTTTTTTCCCACCCTATCATTATGATACTACATCATACACGCTCCTCTGATCTCCAGTTTCTCTCTGCTCACAGATCATTCTACATTCAGCTTTTGATAGGTCATTGCAACAGTGAAGAATATGGGCATAGTTCAACAGTTACAGTATCATTTTTATAAGTAACAGAAACACTACTTTAACATAACATCTGACTCTACAAAAAAAATCTATGATTTAATAGATCAATTAAGGAAAATATGAAAATATCTTCCCCAAATTATAATTTAAAAATCATGGCTTTTAGTTAGCTTCTTCATATTTCAGGAAGAACATTATAACCAGTTACCCAGCTTGAAATAACTCTCTACATTATGTGAGAGAAAAAAAGATCTCATAAGTGCAGAGATTCATGTACTGTGTTGCCAATGGTCCCAACTCTTATCTTGTCTTCCAAACTATCAGTTGCAAGTGATTCAAGCCCATCAACTGAGACATTTTAATGCATCTTTCAAAATTCTGTCCAGACTTCAAGAATCAATTGTTGACATCCTTCAATTCAATAGAAGAGCTAGATAATAAACATTTTTGTCTTGCATCCATCATCATGATACCTAATATCATGGTTAAAATTTGTCATCCAACCTGAAGACATCCTTGCTAATTCTAAATGCTTAACAATGCCAAAGAAAGAGGAAGATAAACTTCTATCCCTTCCACACAAAATTAAATCTGATAAAGACTAGTTAAAAAGTAATCAAACTAGTATTAGGTACTTTGCACTGCAAAATTATATTTTTCTTTTATTGTGATTGACACATCTTTGTGCCCAGATTAAATGTTATTTATACATAAAAGCACAGGAATAAAAATTGCCCCAGCCAAACATCACTTGGTATAGAAAGAGTTAAGCTAATAATTTCATGAAGGTTGAAAATTTCCAAAATAAAAATCCTAAATACTTTTCAAGAGTATATAGAATCTCCAGATACATCAAAGTATTATTTGAGCAAAACAAACAAGTATCTGATTTCTCTTTAAACCTGGCATAGATTAATTCAGTACTTGAATCTTTGTCACTGGTATTGATGAAGGATAGGTATCCAAAAGCCATTGGATTGATTCTCCATTTTAGAATCAGCATTTATAGTGTTTTTTCATCATTTCTTAAGCTTTCCAAATTGGATTACTAAGGAAGTATTATTAAAAGCATACCTTTGGAGAAAGTCTTTACGTGTATGCATTTTTTCCTTTTGCTTTCCATCCTCAAAGTACTGAGGTAGATTAAATAACCAAGAATAAACTTTTCTGAGCCTTAAGAATGAGGATTTGATTTGAATGAATATTTGGATTTGATTCAAGGTTAGGATTGATTCTTATTTCATAAAATTATTTAATTCCTCTCAATATACTATGTCTGGCAATGTAATACACATCCTAATGGAGAGACATACTTTAAAAATATTGAAGTTCAAATTAGTAATTGCTTTTCATAAATAGTTGCTGTGGGGAAGAAGAGGGAATATTATGTGTCAGATCCAGAAGCAGCTAAGATACAGTATGAAGAATATGTGGCTGATCTGCAATGATTTATTAATACTCTATATTGCCTAGTTGGGGCTTTATTAGCTTGCTACAATGTTTATAATATGCATATGTTGATTTACTTTTATACAAGAGTAGTTAGAAAATCTACAAGAAGGCAAAACAAAGATTCTCAATAAGCATCCTGCTGGTAAACATTTCAAAGGCACTATGAAACAACATCTGGATTATTAAGCTATTCCAGAGACCAGTCAGGTCATTTCTTTTGCTAGCACTAAGAGCAATAAGATTAGAGGAACAGTAACATAGTAAAGCAGTCATTCTAGAAAGAGGGTGGAAGCTTTGTTATGCAAGATTAAACTTGGAGTTTCTGACAGTGATAAAAAGAGGCCAAATCCATAGACAAAATCTTTCTATTAAAAATTTTAACTCCAGTGAGGATGCGACTGATCATAATTAGTTTTTCCATGGTTAAATTAACACTGTGAAAGGTGCAGAATCCTGGCCTTATTTGGTACAGACTCTGAAGAAAAAATATCACTTCTAAATTCCCCTTTACAAATCCAATTCATCTTTAAGTGAAGGTCAAACCATCGGTACATGTAGACAATGCTTTTGCAAAGCATTTTGTTTATTCTAACTTAAGTGATCACTAAGATTCATGACAAGTAAAACCAAATTGCACTGCAATATGAAAGGACACACATTTTTACTGGGTTTGCATTGTTGGATTTTTTTCCTGCTTGCTGTTTTTTATTATACTCTCCAGAGCTTAAAAAGGGAAACTGATTGGGTTTTTTTGGTTTTTCTTTGTTTAAACTTCTCCCTTCATGAAGCAGACTGCCAAACAAAATCACTGCCCTCAAACTTTGATACAATGAAAATTAATTTTATTGAGTTAGCTTTCATAAGATTTTCTATAAACAGACAGAAGTTCTAAAAAGTTTGGGCCACAGTTAAAATACAGGAATAGGAACCACTCAAAAACCTGTAACTAGCAGCCACAGGATCTTTGTAAACAGGTAATGTCAAAGGAATCAGAGGCAAGCTAGCATGAAATAGTAAAAACAAGTGGCTTCAGTGGCAAGTAATCAGCATCACATTAGGGGATATTCAGGAAACAGAATTAATTTTGAAAGCTTTAGTCCTTCAGACTAAAAAAACAATCCATACACTTCTGCAAATCCTTAAATTTACTTGTGTGGCTAGGAGCAAGTTGAATAGAAAGTGCAAAAAGTTAAAGAAAACTTGCAAACAATTCCAGTTGCTGCACTGATGTTCCAGTGGCAAGAAGATCAAAGAAGCATGCAAATTCTAGGAATAAAGACATGCACAGTTAGCATAAATACACTTCAAATCTGAAGGAGTCTCTACTGAGTGCATAGGGATAGAAAACCAGAATCAGAACACAGTACAGTCAAAACAAAGGAAATTGAAAGGCCAAATACTCTACAGTGACTTTCTGAAGTGCTGCATAGCAGTCTCAGGAGGTAGACACAACCCTTTATAAGAGAAGAACAGAAAGACAAAAAAAATCCTAAACCCAAAGTATTGCTCAGTAAGGAAGCTGTTCTGGCCAGAGAGCAGAAATCAAAGCTCTGTGAAGGTAACCAACAAGAAAGTAGCAGACAGGTCACAAGGTGTCAAAATATGTACATTAATTAAACACTTTGTAAGCTTGAGAGAAAACTGGGTACAGAAAATATATACCCAAAAGACCTTTGCAACTGCAGAGGAGACTGATGTATTTTGATCTCTGTCAAAATTAGTGCAGCTGATTTCACAAGCGAACAAATAATAGGAAACTCACCCTGATGGTACCTTCATGAGAGTAGGGTCTTAGCACTGAGAATGAGAAGGACTTTGCAAAAGTAGAACTATCTGAAAGCATATGAATAAGGTAATTTAAAACTCAGAGGGAGATACCTGACTGAGCAAAGCATACCTAAAAGGTTTAGCTGAGTCTATCATGCAGTATTTCAGCAGCTTTCTATACTGCACACTGTACTGACCTGCATTAACTTTGCTTTTCAACTTTTGTCGTGAATGAGTTCTCCCAAGGAAACATGACACACATACAGAACAAGCAGTTGTTTTGATAGGAAAAAATTGAGCAAGGTCACCCCATACTGGGTCGAAAGAGGCATTAATGGCATCTCAGTATCATCCAATAACAAATCCATTTACGTATGCCATCACAGAAAAGTCTCAGCAATCAGAGCACTACAGCAAAATTTATCAATATGCAATGTATTTCACTTCGAGCAAAATTTTAGTACTGTTTTTGACAGTACCTTGAGGTATGCTTTGGTAAATGGTAGCTTACTAAAGGTAGCCTGAAACCATAACAACAGGATAAGCACACTTGTTTAATTTTCTTTTCAAAAGACTAAAGTATAAAATAGAAAAACATATCTCCCGTTTTACCTAAGCAACAGTATCCTTTCGTGGTTGACAAAATATATGGAAGGTGTTTCTTAAAATCAAGTTGCCTGCAGTCAAATACACATAGAAAATGAACTGTCTACAACTTTCTCACAAAGGAAATAACTTCCATTAGGTCAGACTAATGTGATGGCCCTGTTGACTTACAGGTTATACTTTTAACATATCTCCTCTTTCCTTAACTAATTTCAGGCTCTTGCACATAGTGAAGGCAAGGGTGAGGACATTGACTAGAGCACACAGCAAGTCCTTCCAGGTATAACCCGTTTAGTAATACTGAACAGAATCCAAATAGAATATATGTTCAGGGTAGATTGAGTACCTGATCCCAGTCTTACAGTGCATAAAAAATACATATATTGTATATATAGAAATATGCATTATATTACCTTTAAACAAGACACTAGTACTTTTGAAACCAATGGACTTATCAGTGAACGTAATGACTTTGCTCTTTGGGATACAGAGTAGCCCTTTTTTTCCCTACCCTTGATATTCTCTTCCTATTTTCTGAAGGCCAAAGGCACCATATGTAGAGGTACATAAACTACTTCTGCCAGGGGACTTGCTTCATATTTAGCTTTAGCCTACGTCTGGTATGGGTTGATCATGCTACAAATCTCTTTAGGCAGGCATTATGAGTGTTGCACAATTCAGCTTCCTCATATTCCACCCACTTTTATCCAGAATGCCCAGAGGAATCCTACTGGTTTTCCACAGGTATAGACAAGAATGCCTTAGGATATTCTGTTTCTGCCAGCCAGGCCCTTGAAGACTTTGCATGGGCACTGATAAGCAAGCAAAGCAGACCAGGCCTTTGCTTCAGTTCAAGTTTTGTACGAGTATGACTTACTCATCCATTCGCTGACAATTATTGATTCATGCACTAATAATTACTCTTCATGAGTTGGTCTGCAGCAATTTGCTGTCTTCCAATCTTCTTCTTCTCCTCCTATTCCCTACTCCCAGAAGTTTGTTTGGGTTTTCTCACTGTACGATATCTGGAGTTCTTCTCCCAGAGCCCCAAGATATCTGTCTAGTTCGGAGGCATAGGAAATGCAGATGGGCAAGTATTTCTCCCAATGTAAGGCTGGAGAGTCAGGGCTACAGAAGATAACACCATCCACACAGAATCCAGGTTCAAGGATCTTCCCTAGGACTGGGTAAAGAGGCTCTTCTGTTTAGGTCTCTGGCTTCAGTAGTTACTATAAATAATACGTAAGGTGACACCACTGTCAATTAAAAACAAAAACCAAACAAATAACCAAAAAATCTCTTTGAAAGACAGGTATCTATTGGAAAGATTGTATGGTTGAGAACTAAAACAGAGAAAACAACTTGTTATTTTCTTGAATGCTGAAAAAGGACACCAGTGAGAGCTGTGCTTTAGGGAGACACCAACATGCTTGGGTAGGATGTCACGGGGCTTTTACCAATGGCTTAGTACTCCCTGTGTACTTGGAGACAGACGCCTAAGTCTGGTGTGCAGATTGCTTTCAGGAAGCCTCAATAGTCTCTGATTTCTGATGCATTTAGATCTTTTACTTGATCAGTTCCCTAACCCATAGACACTATCCATGAAAAGTATCCAAAATAGAAAGGCAAACAACCTTTATTTTTACCATGTTACTGTGTAAAAGAGAATTTTTATCTTCCTTAATTGTAAATCTGAAACAGTACTTTTACCTAGACACTTTATATGTCATGCACTCTGGACACAGCACATTTAAATATCTTCGGGGGTCTATTGGCTGATAAGAAGCAATGCCAACTGCTTCTGAAGAGTCATGATACTCTTCACAATTTAAATTCACTTGAACTTGGGAGATAAAGGCATAATAAAGAATATTAAATAGGAATAATTACAACAGCAGACAAAAAAGCAGAAGACTCTACATATGAGATGTCAGGCTGCTCTCTCTCCCTTTCTGCACTTTTCTTCCTTCAAGGACTACTGAATTATTATTTCGTTAGCTTCTCTTATTTTGTCAACAGGCTCACTTAGCTCATCAGTGCTTTCTATTCCCTCTTCATCAAAATAATAAAAAATTGTTACTAATAAAATTTTCAAGGATTAATAATTTCAGCACAGGTTTTCTGTTTAAACAACATAAATTGCTTAATCTGGTAGGACAGAAACTAGGTCCCCAGCTAAATTTCAAAATCTGACTAATAAAGAGATAAAGGATTCACTTCTTTCAAACAAAAGGTTTATTTGACCATGAGGGAATAGGGGGAAAAGTTAAGAATCTAAGCTAAAGATACATGAAAGGAAGAGAGAAGATGGAATAAAAGAGGAGGGAGCTGAGAGAAACATAACCTTTGCAAATGTTCTGCGTTCTTTCCGAAGTAAACACAGTATAAAGCACTGTATGCATTTAGATCCCATCAATTTGAATAACCCAACTGTGATCAAAGCAATTATTCATCAGAATTAAGTCAAATCCACACAGAAGTGTTTGGAGCATAAGAACTGTTGTTGCAATATGACAGAAAATAGAGTCAAGAAAAGAAGGGCTTCAGCAGTTGTTTGAACTTTTAAAAAGAAAAATTGTACTGCAAGAACTAGTGAAGAATCAGTATTTTCTTAATTGACTCCTTCCTTTGCAATCTTGAGTCTGTTATATCACAAGTATTTCCTTGTAACACAATAAATGATGCAAGGTTTCGACTGTAATTTTAATATCAGAGGGTCAAATACTAGTTCACACAAGTATTAATAAACTTGCAGCCAAAATCATTATGATAAATATTGGAGACTGACAAATTCTATGAGGAAAAAATATGATATCCTGCTCTCCTTGAGAGAAAAACTGCACTGGCAAGGTCACTAATGGATCTGTGATTAGCTTGAGAAATCAGTCAACAATAATTTTAAATTTGAAATTAAATTTAAAAAGAAAACACTGAGTTATCTAGAGAAAAACAGCACTGGGGTTTAGTAATTTGGAATAATTTAATAAACTGGGAAGAAGCATTTGGATTAAGTATACTCCTAACATCAGCACAAGCACATTCTTTGAGTAATATAGGATTAACATTGACAATGACTAAAACATCATCACTCTGGCAGCAGAACATAGATGGTTTCTCTCCAGCAGGATTCTTTCAGTGATAAACCCATCTTTTGTCAGAATATATACATTACTTAGTCTTTATTTTAAAGACATTGATCCAAAAGTAATATTGAAATCTTTAAGTGCAGAGAGAACACTGGACTATTAAATTACATGGTTGCAGAAGGTGCTATTGCAAGCTTTTGCCATGAGATAATTAGTTTTACTTCCATCTTGTTCAAATTCACTTTAAAATTAAGGTGTTCAGTTCTGAATTTCTGCCAAACACTGCGACAAAACATAGGCTGCAGCTGAAGAATCAGGAAAGAGAGAGAGGGGGAGCTGGGAGCCATCAGCAAAGCAAAAGAACATTATATTGTGATTGTGAAAAATTGAAGTAGGAGACAGCATATAAAGAGAAGAAAATATAATGGTTGTTCTGCAGAGCCTTGGGATGGAGCCATGCCACAACAAGCCAAATACAAAGGAGAAGGAGGGAAGAATTTGGTCAACAATCTAATGATGATCTCAAAGATTTTAACATAGCCTTGATAAGGTACAAACAGTTGTCAAAGTGGCAGCAAAATATGGTTCAGCAGCACAGAATATTAATTATGGCACTGAATTAAAGATCTGGTTTAAGGCAGAGATGCATATGCCATGAGAAAAAAGTAAACACAGTGAGAAAGAAGAGAAGCAAGACCTGCAGGAAAGTATAAACAATGTCTCAGCAATTATCCAAAAATGAGAAAAACAGAGGTTTTCCTTTTTTACTAGCATGGAAATGATTTCTTCCATTTACAGATACAGAATGGAACACAAAACAAGGAAGACAGACCACATATGACATTAGAAAAGTTAGCCTAAGGTGGCAGTAGGTAAAGCTTGTTACTGCTCAGTACCCATTTGGTATATGAGCTATGTTGACACAAACAAATTCCTAATGGTCATCAGGCAATAGCCCAAAGTCAACAGTGTGAATCTGTACTTTACTAGTTCTTTATGCTTGTGGACAGGGTCAGAAGAGAATAAAGACTAAATAGACAGATAAAATGAAGAGCTGGAGAGGAACTTTTTACAAGGGCATGTAGTGCTAGGACAAGGAGAAATGGCTTTAAACTGAAAGATGGTAGATTAGATAATAGGAATAATTAGATAATAGGAAAAAATTCTTTACTATGAGAGTGGTGAGGCACTGGCACGAGCTGCCCAGAGAAGCTGTGAATGCCCCATCCCTGGAAGAGTTCAAGGCCAGGTTGGATGGTGCCCTGAGCAGCTTGATCTAGCAAAAGGTGTCCTTGCCAGTGGTAGGGGAGTTGGAACAAGGTCATCTTATGTGCCTTCCAATTCAAATCATTAAATGATTCTGTGAACCTGTAATATGGAAAATTGAGCACCTTTTCACTCTTGCAGGCAGTATGTGTGAATGGGGAATGCAGCACTTGGACAAAAGCAGTAGGAGGAATTTAGTACTCCTGTTGACTGCAGAATTTTCACTTGTGCATAATGCAGGATGGATGGTTGGGCAAGGACCCTCCCAAATACTGCATTTTACTTTATTTTACAAATACATTTTAAAATGCTTGCAAAGCACTTGATAGTAAAATACTAGCAAATACCTGCTACCAACAAAAAAATTATCTCATCAGCAAGCAACTGAAGGATAAGTGCCTCCTCTTGACTAGGAGATAGAGAGCTATGAAGTCCTTGAAGGATATTATATTCAGATGCAGCAAAGGACTTGTAAGAAGGCAAATTAAGTATCACACACATTTGCACTGAGAATGGAACCCAGAGCTAGGGAATGACACACTGGCTCCCCCATGCAGCCCACACTGCACAGGATGCACTTATCAAAGGAGTACTTGGTGGCTCCACATTTCACGTAATATAACTGCTCTACGGCTGAAGAGCTTGTCTGGGGTAGGGAGCCCTGAATTCAGTGCCTTCTTTACCTGGCTCTCCTACTGTCTTTAGAAATTATTTGCTGTATGTACAAACTTCTCCAGCCTGTGAGGAGAGTCCAATTAAAGGGAAGCCAAAGCAAAACAACTGTGCACAGTGACACTGTAGGGAATGGTAAGAGGGAGAGAGAGACTCTGTTCCCTAGGGAATGAACTAGAAAATGCAGGCTTTTTCCTTTCACTTAGTAGGGGGGTTTTTATAGATTTATTTTGAATTTTTTGGTTTTGAGGTTTTTTGTGTTGTTAGTTGGGTTTGTTTGTTTGTAATTTGTTTTTCCCAACAACAACTAGCAAAATCCAGTCATAAACATCTGATGATAAAAATGCAATAACCAAAAGTTCTGCCAGGATGTAGGACACATGAAGTTAGTGCTATCTTTAAAACAAGAGAAAATTAATGATCAGGTTAGTAGGATGGCACACTAACTGTAAAATCACTGCTACCCATGCACTGAGAGTGAATGGTACAAAGGTCTTGCAAATGCCCATCAAACCAGGCCCACTGAGGACCTTGCAATCTGTTCAGCCTGGCTCTGGATCCTAATCACACTTAGTCCTAAGGTAGGTGCAGCTCTGCTCAGCACAGTGCATGCAGTGCTCTAAAGAATTACAAGAACAAGGAAAGAACAATCAGGACAGAACACATAGTGCATTTAAAACTTAGTCAGGACTATATCGTACAAGAACAAACAAATTGTAAATGCATAATAACACTCCCTGAGTTAATCCAGTACTAAATAAGCCATCAGCCAGTTTATTTTCTCTATTTTCCTATAAATTGCCACAAAAACTTTAACATTAGCACTTCATAAAAACTAGGCATATTCAAAAAATTTTGATTATATATTGAAGTTAAATAAAATCATCAAGCAAATTAGCGTCCTCTCTAAAAGAACCTAGAAATAAACATAAATTACCTAAATATCTGTAAAACAAAGCTGATGGCTGCACAAAAGAGTGATCTCAAAGAGTGAGAAACCTGCTTTTATAAGCCATACATTGCAGGGTTCACAACTGAGATGGAATTTAGAGGGAATGTGTTCTCCAGTTCAGGTGAAGAAACATAATGAAAGCGATTTTACCTGGGTCAAAAAATGTCTGCACTTTAACATCCAGAGCGACAAGCATCAGACTTCAAATGGCATCAGTAGTCTCTTGAAATAAATTACTTGCATGTTCCTACAGATACAATTCCTATTAGCAAATGGAAGTGTACAATTTTATAAGCTGTCAAAAATATATATATACATCTTGTCAGAAGATCTTGAAGGTCACCTAACCAAAATTTATTCTGTTCTTTTCAGCACATAAAAGTAAGAACAGAGTCCAGAATCAGATCTTATTCAACAGAATAAAATAAAATATTAAAGTTTTAGCCCAGTCAATGTTTCTTTTAAAACACAAATGTTCATATCTCATTAATAATAATAAATTGATTATTATTATAATTTTGATATTGTTATCATTAATATTACTTATTCAGAAAAGGCACTGGAAAATCTCATCTCAAAATATTTATACAATTCTGTCCTAAACCATTCCTTGGAGAAACAGGACTAATACAGGCATATGTTGTTACCATATGAAGTATGAGTAATGCACATTCTGCCAGTAGAGTGTTCAATCTGACTCAAAACACTAATCTTAAAAGAGGATGCTTCAGAGTTAGAGAAGGATTTATCCAAATGTGAAAATTTAATTTTATTGTATGTAGGGGCATAAATAAAAATTAAATAAAATTAAAATTGTATTTTAAAATGTCCTTTGGGAAAACAAACTCTAATCATAAACTTGGCAGCTGACCTTTGGGTAGAATTTATTTTTTCATATGTTCAAATAGATACAGTATGGACATTTATATCTGAGCTTCTCACTCTGGCCTTCTCATATAATTGATGCAGGGCAACAGGCACACCTGGGGAGTCATTCATCTGATCTGTTTCCAATGTGTAGTGTAGAATAATACACATCACGCCCTGGGGAGGTCTATTTCTCTGTAATGACTATAAAGGGAGCTTCAGGTGACTAATTCACAAAGTACTATAGGTATCTACATTTGTTGAGACAAAACCCACCCTAAATGTGTTCTTGAAGAGAAATGTGATGTATCTTAAGGCAAAGAGAATTATGTAGGATAAAAAGAGCATATTGAAGAAGTAGGTTAGAAAAATAACTTAAATTTCCAGGATCAGTTGCTAAAAAATTGCCATAATCAAATCTCCTGTAAGTTCTGAACTATGGCCCATTATGTTATCAAAAATCAACTTTAGAACTGAGTTTATTAGCTTACACTGGCAGCCACAATCTGGTAAACTGTATGGAGACAACATGGAATGGAGAGACACAATCCATTAGGAGCAGCTGGAATAAACATTGTACAATCAGATATGAGAAATAATGACCATATACAAGAAACAGAAGGGTCATTTGCTTCTTGATTTCTATTTGAAAACTGGGAAGAGAAATGTTTTTGTATTTCTAAAGCTATCACATCCATTCCTTTGAATTTCCCTAGCTCTGTTAGGCCCCAATAACCAATCCCCGAAACATTTAATAATATATGAATTTTACTGAATACGTCAGGAAATGTTTGCCTCGATTCAAATGGTACACACATACATGGTGAAGGGCAGGCAGTGACAGGATGCATGCTGGCTAGGAGCCAGCCATCCCTCTGCTGGGGGTGGGACATTCCATTAGCTGGTAAGGAAGGAGCTTTGAGGACAACCAAACTGCGGGGGGAATCAACCAGAGCAGTTGTGCTCTCTCTGCTTTTGGAGGTTGGACTAAATGAATTTCCACAGTCACTTCCAACTCACGTGATTCTGTGTGCATGTGAGTCTTTCAAATATGTGCATATATTTAAAATAAAATATTATTAATTACTGATTGATATTAAATATTAATATTTATTAACACAAATTTCTGATTTTCAAGGAACAATCCATAGGGCAAATCTTCTAAATTAGGTAGGGACAAAAATATAATACTTATGGGTCATTGAATTTAAGAGCTCTCTCTGATATCTATACTTTTCCTTCTGCCTAACACTGAAGATGATGTTGCCTAAAAAAAAGCTAGAAGAAATCATATAACCAGGTTTCTATTGCATTTCCACACACAAAGTCAAAATATAAGACTTATTTCAGCTACTTACAAGGTATGAGTAATCTCTCTTTCTGTTCTTTTTGCAAGTAGAGAGATGGTCTTCATGAAAATATTTAATTTCTAGCTACTTCTATCAGAACTACCAAAATTTTGTAAAAACAGTCCTGATTAGGTTTACTTCTTTTCTTTTCAACTTACTTTTTTTAGGTCATATTTCTTGCCATTTTTTAAAAAGGACAGTTCAGAAAAATGTGAAGAAAAATCTATATCTGGTTTATATTCCTGTACAGAAATGCTACTTACTCTAAAAGTAAAATCTTGAGCTCAGGCTAATTAGTCATCTGAAGTCTTTTTAAAAAGGATATAAATCACAAATATTGCAATTACACTAAAAACCTGCCAGTAAGTTCATTCAAGAAGAGCAACATTTTCTTTCATAAAGGCTATAGATTATACACAGACAATCCGTAATACACTTGTCTATATCTAATTCAGAAGTCTATGCTTAATGAAACAAAAATATGCTTTTCTTAGTTTGAAAACTTGATTAAGTAGTGTAAATAATGATATGGAATGACAGCAATGAAATCAAAGTACCTCTTTAAACACACTTGATCAATTAAGGGGTTTTAAGAGAACAGTAGTAACAGTACTGGGGTTTGGGGGTTTTTTAAATGTGTAAAATTTCATGGACCATTGCACTGTACTCACAAATAGTAAACTTCTGTAACCTCAGAGAAAGGAATTTGCATTTTATCATAGAAGATATGAATATTTTCTGTGGGATCTTGCCATGCCTTAATTCCAGTCTTCCAGTCTCCATCACCGTGGTTAAACAAACTTCAGTGGTATTGCACTTGATATTTTTCAGTGTGATAACAAAATCAGCCCCTAAACAGTTGCATTCACTATGTAACAGTGGCCCATTAGCTAAATCTGAGAGACGGATTCTACTGACCATTTATTTCAAAGCTAAAAGTCTTTCTGAGGCAACTGGTTTAACTTCTAATGATAATTTTGATCATTGTGGATAAAATTTATTGACTTCATTTTAGATGTCTGGAAAGTAATCCAGGTATCTAAACATGGGTATCTACACCTATTTGAGATCTTCCAGGATGTCTAAGCTACCTACATGGAGTTAGCAAGAATGACAAGGAGCCTATTTAGAAACCTGTATCTTTCTTTGCAAGCAACTGGGGTGGGGATGTCTTGAACTCAAGAGGACATTCAACACCTAAGTTAAGCAAAAGAATTCAATTTTGGAACATATTTATTAGTATCAATATTAGCATTTGCTAAGTATTATTTAAGTCTGAACTGTTTTATTAATGTCTCTTTATAGGCAATGGGAAGAAGTAAACACTTCAGAATATATTGCTAATTAATAATTTTGCATCTCTATATCTAGGTCAAGTGACATACCAGAAGCAGTCATTTGTTTGCACTGAGTAAAAGGAAAGCCAGTAATTGCCTGTTCCTCCGTGCTTTCAATCACTTTTATATCTACTGAGTGCATAAGTGTGCATTATGATATCATATGATTCAAGTAACTTGCTTTCTACTATCTAATCTAAATGGCCTGTCCATTAGTTACTCTAGCACTGCATGATGAACATAGAGGAACAGAGCAGAGAGAGAGCTAAGAGATGTCTGGTTTACACTGATAGCACACTTGAAGAGAGAGAGGGAAGGTTCATAACAAGGATGAAGGATGCATTTATTCTGCTTCGCCATATGTTATGTTATACATAATCACAATGATCATACCAAAATAAAATACATCAATAATTGCACAGTATCTTCAGGTGAAAAGTAAATGTAAGAGTGTGATACATGAGACAACTGATAGTCTTAAGTGTACCTCTCAAAAGGAGTTATATAAGATATTCTGTTCAGAGGTGAGCAGTTAGTGATCACATGCTGGTTTGTAAATGGTTTACATTGAAAGATGTGTAGATAACTGTTTTGATACAAGACACTTCTTCCATTGAAGACTTTCACTCAAATCTTTGTTTAAAAAATTAAGAGTGTTTGATAGGTCACCCCAACCTTCTGTGGCTACTGACTACAACAGATATGCTAAAAAATTGCCACAACTAGAAATTCAACAAGAAAAGTCAAGCTCTGCTTACGAGTCAGGGATAAGGTTCAGTGAGATAAAATGAACAGTACAGGCTCAGATCAGGACACTGATTTTATTCTGCCGTCAGACGTACAATTATTGATCTCAGCAGTTTAAAAGAAAAGCATGTATTTGATGTAGCTGGCAGCAGCCTTCCAGTTAAATTGCTTGTCATCTGGCAGACTATGCTGAGAGCTTTGTTACAGAGCAGTTCAGTAAATGGACACATTTTTTTGTATTTCTTACCGTACCTAAGGCAGTGAGTAATCTGAACAACTATTGAAATATTTTCAGTCATTGCCCTAAACAGGTGTAAATCCAGCATGTGTGTATGAAACCTGCTGCTTGCCAACAACGGATCAGGAAGAATTCACCACACCAAGTATAGTCTTCTGTTTAGCTTAAAAGACGTGAAAGAGAGAAAAAGTTGTAGAGAAATTCAGTGAGTACATCACAGATTTGGGCCTACAGTGTTTGGCAAGAAAGTCTTTGGGGATAACATTGTTGATAGGTGATAAACTTTGGCTTAGATGGTTCAAAAATAATTTACAATGTCAAAGATGCAGTCTTCTTCCTTTCTTTTTCTCATGTCTCAAAGAAATTCAGGAGAAGAAAGCAAAGACAGGGACAGAAAAGCTCTTTCTAAAAATGTAGAAAAGTAAAATATTGCCAGAAAGGGTTTATGAAAGAGGTGGATCTAAAACTTAAAGCTACTTCTGTGCATGTTTGTACCTGCTCTTAACAAAAACATTCCTGCATCACATGTTGTTAATATAGTATCTGCAAAGGAACTAAAGCATCGGCTTGTATGAACTTATATCATTATTCCCTAAAAGAAATCCCAGCTGAGGTCTGAAGAATGAGAGCACAAACCTCTAAAATCTAAGGGATAGCTGAGAGAAGAGAAATGCAGGGGTTATGTGGAAAAGGTTGTTGTCCAAAGAGAGATGGAGAGGGTGAAGAGAGTCAGAAGTAGCAATCAGGAGTAATCTCAGAGAAGGAAAAGCCCAAAAGGCAGAAATAATTCTTAGGAAAGGGAATGGCAGTCCAGCCAAGTGGAGGGATAGCACTTGTACCAACTCTCTATTGGGGTATACATCAAGTGTCGATAAGAGATTTTCTTCCAGGAAGAGCTTAATGGATAGAGAAGGAATACACTGTGGAGACAAATACAGGTGGTGTCAAGTGAATCAGTCTCCAGGGAATACCACTACCACTCTTTCAAAGAACTTCCTTTGAAGTTGTAGGCATATTTGGTAACACAGTCTAGAGCACAGAAATCATATTTTATTTTGTGCATATATAATGTCTCAGACAGAGGCCTTGATTGCTAGGTAGAGCATCTTGATATTAACATGATACAAGTGCTACCTAAAACTATCAAATGCAGTAAACAACTGAATGGAAGGAGAACAGGAGGAACTAGATGACCATGCAGACTCTCCACCCAAGCACACTGTAACATAAAAGGACTAAATGTGAGCTGGTTTAAAGTCTCCCCTTACAGCTTCTTCCTGGTCCAGGAAAGCCACACCTAAATAACAATGAATGCTATTGCAATAGCAGCAGGGGTTTTCCTACCTGTTCCACCTTTTAGGTAGGAATTAGCAAAGTGATGCATGTACCGAGTGTTTGTAAACACTCATAAGGTGATTTTAAATATAAGAAAGTAAGTAGGATGTTTATATCATAAATCACTGTACTATGCAGAAAAGGAAGCTAAACTTAGATAACCTAGGAGCCAGTTTACACGTATGCTTATAACTGTAAGTACATTCTGACAGGTCTTTCAGTTGTTCCTCTGCAGAAGACTGAAATCCTTACAAGCAGGGTCTAAAGGTTTGGGTTATTCTGATCATATAATGCGCAAACCTGTCGTGCAGCCACTGCTGTTAAGTGGCTGACAAGATGCATGACCCCACCAGAGAGTAATAGCTCAGCATGTTGCGTGAAGCCCACTTGAACTCTTCTGGCAAGAACAAGCGAGTCATTCATTATCCCACAGCTGAATCTCTTGAAGACTTATGAACACTTATTCACAAGAAAGGGGCTTGTTTGATTCCCAGTAGGGATGGAAAAGCTGAACTAGACTGTTATTAAAATGCACCTGATATTAAGGTAGTACCTCACAAAGTAATACAATTCTAAAGTGATATTAGTAAGATCATCTGAAATACTTGATGTCTCTATAAATATTACTATTGCATTACTATGCGATTACTGTTCATTGCCAAACCAAACTTGCCTTAGGTATAACATTTAGAATAACCTCTGGAACTCCAAAAATTGTCTGAACTTATTCCAGTTATTCACGACCAAAAGCTAGGTCTGCCTGTTAAAATTTCTTTAGTGCTTATTTTAGGAATTCACACTGATTACCTTATAAAATCTATCATTAATTAATCCAGAAGGAATTAAAGAACATTTGTGAAGTATTAAAAGGGATAATCAAAAGCATTAAAAATTACTAACACTGGCAATTTATAGGACATTAGAAAGTAGAACAGGCACTAATTATATTGATTATAGTTAAGAATTTTTCTGTCTGTGGAAATGAAGAGTAAACAAAAGCTCTAGCTTGAAACTGGAAACAGAAGCTGAAATATATTTTGTATTCCTTTGGAACTTTGAAAACCCAACAAAACAATTCAGAGTTAGGTTTACATGTGTGTTTGCATTAAAATAGCACTTTCCATTCTAGTTTCACCAGTTTCCTCTGTGTAAATCCACATGTAGGCAATATTATGGGATAAAGCCACCTTTAAACATTTTCTTAAACAGTAAAGGTGAGCTAACAAGAATGATATCACAACTTGGAAATCTATAAAGGGTTAAATTTTCAATTTTTAAAAAATGTCTTTGGACCATTAGTTAAAAATAAATTTTAAAATATTTAGTAATAAAACCATCTTAATTTTACTTTTAAAATTATTCATTGCTTAAACAAACTTTATACTTCAAATTTCTCTGCCATGATTGCTTAATACAGTCTGATGCCTGCTGGCACATTTTGAAAAAAAGCTGAAACGTCTAAAATAAAGAGAAATGAAAGGTGCAGTCCTGAAAATTTCGTGGATGATGCGCAATCATAAAATTGCAAAATTCTAAAGAAATATTCAATGCAACCTGCATTTTAAGTAACAATTTCCCAAATTACTTTTCTGGACATCATCTTTGGTATTTCATTTAGTCTTAGGAGCAGCCTAGTGCAACACTCATGCCTGACAAGGAATCATTTCTTTGCTTATATTCATTAATAAAGTATTCTCAGGCTGACTTAATATGTAGTTTAGGATCAGAGTACCTATTTATATGCTGTGCAGGTTGTTTATTTCCTTTCACAGAATCTGAAGAAAGAAGTGATCCCCAGAAGAGGGTGAGATTCAGACAGTTAAACCCTTTTGGTTTCTCATACTTCTTGTGCTCCTTCAGAGCTAGACGCAGTAACCTACTCAACACCCCATTCTCTGGAATCCTGTGCTGCCATGCCCAGCACCTGCCCTGCTCGGCTCAGGGAGCCTGACACACTGCTCTGGTGTCCACTTCAGTGGGCAGGCTAAAAGTCAGGCTCTTCAGAACTCACTGACTGAGTCTTTTTTCTTTTTAAATGAGATCATTTGCCTGACAAAAGAGAAAATATTCCTTGTAGGATGAAATAACTTTCTCATTTGAATCACTGGGGTTTTTTATACCCAGATACAAAAGATTTCGTAAGGATCTTTATCACACCACGATGTGACAAACACTGCAGCTGGCACCTGGTTGACATAACGCTGTATTATGGTATGTGGAGTCAATACCATGTAACACTCAAAGCACTATTTATATAGTAGAAGGCAGTAGTTCTTTAAAAGAGACAGAATGATCACTTTTTAAATGTGAATAAATGGTTAGAGAACAACAAAGCTTTCTCTGAGCTGTTACGAGAGCCTCATAATAAAGAGATTACGTCTGGTTGTCTATTATAAAATCTTCCTCGTAGTAAACCACTTTTAATATCTCATACTGAAGCTGCACACTCAGGACCTGCAAGCATTTCCAAAAGTGGCCATGAATTTTCCAACTGATTATAGCAACCTGACAGAAACATTTTTAAAAGCTTGACCTGGCAAAGTGCTGAGCAGTTTTCTAAAGTGTTGGACAGCCTCGAACCCAATTGTTTTTAGAGAAAGCTGTGGCTACTCACTGAATTTTAGGAATACTCAGCATTTTACAAGATTTAACTCTGAAGATCCTTATTGAAAGTCAATGAGAGTTAGTTTCCTAAAAGTCAGTGTCTCTAAAATATTTCAGTACTTGAAATCAATGTAGTCAGCTCCCTAAATGCATTTAAAACTCAGAGTTTTCCCTTTGCAGAGTGCAGTGGCATTATGCCTTACTCCAGTGTAAATGTTCAGAATAACTGAAGGATATACTGATGGATTTGCACGTCTGCCACCTTCTGCAACATATTTATAACTGCCAAGGAAACAATAAGTTAGGACAGGAAAAGGCCTTTAATAAGCCCAGACAATTAATTTTTTTAACGTGTCATTTGTAGAAGACATATCACAATTTTGCAGTGTTGAAGGAAAATAGAATAGAGAAAAGGAAATAAAGTTGACATTGGAAGATGACAAAGGAAACTTGATTTATCAATCCAGGTGTGTTTGTGCTCCTTATAAAAGCATTACAGATGCATTCCAGCTATTTCACATGTAAATAGTATGCTACTTTTAAAATTTGAGCTTTACTTTGAAAAAATGCATCGCTACAGCATTTCTCCATAGGTAATACCAGGACTGGGTATTCAGCAGACACAGCTGATTGCCCCAAAGAGAACAAGCATATGAAATCCACGTACCATTTGGCAGAAGACAAAACTAATCAAAAATATCCTACTATTGTTCGAAGATCCTGATAAGGCTGTAACTGATGGTCACAGTTCTGAGGCTTTCATCTTCCATGACTTCCCTCTTCAGCGCTTTGCAAAGTCATTAGTGGGGGGAATGAAGAGGCCACATCAGCACAGTAGCCAAGATATGGAGAAATTCCAAGTCTCTCCAAAACACAGTCTCTAAGAGTCTGTTTGTCAGGTGGGACAAGCTTTGTTCAGAAGCTTCCTCAAGACCTGTCTCATTCACTTACACTCCCAGCAGTGTAAGCTCTTCCCCATATCTCTCAAACACAGGAAAAGGAATGATCACAGTCCAAGTATGGGTAACTCCAGCAGTACTGCCTACAGCAAGGTCATTATTACTCAGAATATTTTACCAATTTTTTGTTAGGATCTTACAGTAGTCCATGTCATACCTGTGCCAAGCCTTAGAGGAACAGCTTGTGTGTTAGTCTAATTGACTCTAATTAACTGATGTGCCCCTCGCTGCAACGCCAAGAGCATTGGCCTTGCTGGAGCCCCACCCTGACAGGGCCCTCCTCAGCTATGTCCTTGTGCAGAATCTATACAAGAACAGGAAACACGAAGAAAAGACAACTGACGCTATGAGTTTGCAGTGTGTTTTCTCTCTATAAAAGCACAGTTTAGCACTACAGTTTTGGATTAATTTGGGATAGGCATTTTGTCATGCAATTAGAATGCAATTAGACTACTGTCCTCCTGCAATATTGACTTGATTTATAATCTGCTGCTTAAGTTAAATTGTTTTAATATCTCTCTTGAGTCTTTCTCCAGATACTACTTTATATTACTATGTGTATTTTAGGAGACATTTAATCTCATTTTAAATAAAAGGAAAAGAGAAAGTGAGTGCAATCCTTATAAAAACAGACATTAATCACTTATGTAGAATCATAATCAAGGTACAATCAGGATGACCTCAAAAATCAAGGGTTTTCTACATGGTTATGCGTGGTTTATTTCTGTCCTCCAGATCCTAGCATCTGGACAGAAATGAACCTAGTCTGTGCTCTCAACAAATAAAATCCAGCAGCACTGAAAACCAGCAGAAATGCTCAGACACCCCGAGCAAGGAGTGCAGTTATGGTTCCACCTGCCCTACCTCGTCAGCTCGTGGAGCATGGTGCTGGCTGTGAAGGGTTGTGGCAGCTGTCACTGCTCTGTTCTTTCCTTCAGGGACATTGCATTTGATTTCAGATAATGCTTCCATCAGCTGCCACAAGAGCTTCTCTTCACACAATACATAGCAACCTGGAAAAGTTGTAAAGTTACAATTTATTGCTAAGTATTTGTGATCTTAGGTTTAATCTGAAGATGTCAAATGAACCTTAATGGGTCGATCTTACCATTGGAAATTCCAGCCTATGACCAGTCATATTTACGTCTACTACTTATGGTGAGGATTCGCCACACAAACCTCACCTACTCAAGCTATACCTCATCTTGCAGCATCACATGGTTAGAAACTGGACAGGAAGGAACTCAAACCTTCAGTCTAATTGTCTGAAGTGTAACCTCAGCTAGGTCCACTTCCCTTTCACTTTTAAAAGCAGGAATAAGTATTTTCTAATTTAGATACGCTATTGAGGATTTCCATTTTTTACTAAAAACAATTCATGGTGGAGCACATAATTGTGTACTGAAGTAATATTTTTAATATGTCATGTCCACTTCTATTTATCTTTTTCTGATATGCACAGTTGAAAATATTTGTATAATACAAAGACAACTTAAAAAATCCAACTGCATTCATTTGCAGTTTAGATCAGTACAAGGTAACTGTTAAATAAGTGTATATGCTTGTGTATATACAATTAAGCAAAGTTAAATCTGAGAAGCTTACTGGTTCAGGAAAAAATCCAGCATAATTTTTATTGCTTTTTCTTATTTTTGAAATTATTTGAAAAAAACAGTTCTCTTGTTTGTATTTATTTACCAACAGTGCACAAAAGTATGCTTCAGTTGCTTGTCAATATTTTTACTTATATAAAAATCAATCTTCTCACCATCAAATCCACTGTAGATTATAGGTTCTGCACATACAGTGGTGTAGTTTTAGTGCAGCTTATATATTTTTCAGAAAAACATCCAGACATGTTGTATTGTTGTAACTACTTTTGTGTTGTCTTACACATAAAGTATTTTTAAGAGTGATTTGAATCACATAGGACCAGCAGGCAATTCATTGAGATGCCTGTGAAAAGATAGCTAGTACACATTGATTTTAACTTCTGCAGTATGAAACAAAGTAAAAAATTAGCTTGTTAAAAGCCAGGATACTACAGAAAAAAAAAAAATTAAAGATTAGTTATAGATTTTTTTTAGGCTAGAGTTTCTTGCTTCTGGCATCAACTGTATTTCACCATCCAAAGAAGTTTCACTCCTCCTTTACCTGTTAGCAAAAATCACATCTAATGGAGTCTACAGTCCTGGGTAACAAATGAAAGACTCTAAATTCCTAAACAAGAACAGCACTTACCAGAGGGAGTAGAGACTCTTGATCTAGCAGTGACTGAGGCAGATGTAGCTGCAGAACAAAAGAAAGGGGAAAAAAGCAGAAATTCAGAAAAAGGAGTGAAAGTTCAAGGAAATAAAAAGCTCATTCACCTGAGAGTGGAAGTTGATGGGCAATGAAAGGAAAATATCTTCAGAAATGCCCTTGATAGATGATCCCCATGCTCTAAATAAAGCCATAAAACATATTATGCAGGGAATAGTGTTGAGGGGGCATCTGAAATAGCAATATATTCCCAGTGTTGCTCATGAGAAATATATTTTCATAATTGAACATAGAAGGCTCAAAATATTATATATATCTTTTTGTACTGGCAAGTGATATCTGGTATTAGATTTACCATTAAACTATATGAAATAATTTCACAGGTTTTTGAAAGATTACCTGATTGATAACAAATTTTGCA
The DNA here is from genome assembly GCA_013397935.1 of Dasyornis broadbenti. Classification (NCBI taxonomy): domain Eukaryota; kingdom Metazoa; phylum Chordata; class Aves; order Passeriformes; family Dasyornithidae; genus Dasyornis; species Dasyornis broadbenti. The sequence continues at coordinate 310,988 of VZRN01003866.1, read as the reverse complement.
AGGAGCTAAAAGCACAACACTCCAAAAGCAGATCTAATACAATATATTTATCTCAGGAATAATATGAGATGTGGAAGCCACCAAATAATAATCAGGCCACCAAATTACATGCCAGATTTAGAGCTGCCGATTCCTTACAATCAAAGTTTGCAAATACTGGCCTTTGTCTGTAGTACCACCTAGTGTCAAAAACTCTTATCTTGGAGCTGAAAAGAACTGGATTGAACTCTATCTATGCCCCTTTATTTCCTCCATTCAAAACAACCAGACCATACAGGAAACGTGCCCAGAAGGCATTTTTCATTATATTGAGCCCAAGGAAGAGTCTTTCATACTTTTGTGTGCTTTATGGAAACAGAATTTTGAGCCAAAACCAGCTTGGTTTTTGTGACAGCAGGCAAAAATTCGCCCAATATTATGCACAATTTTAAGTATGGTTAATTTTTTCCACGGTATGAAGTAGCAGAAATGCTTTAGGGCTTCTCTATATTGGAAGTGAGAGAAAGCCTACAGTGAGAAAGGCTGTGGTGGTGCAGACCAGGCACTGCATTGCATTTGTGGGCAAGCCGCAGAGTGGAATCAGAGAGCTCACTAAGAGAGATACTGCCTGCACAGCAGAGAGCCAGCAGCTCCAGCAATAGCCTGAAAATTCATCTTCCCTCTCCCCACACGTTAATTTGCTCACACACACTTTCTTTAAAAAAAAAAAATATTCTCCCCAAGACCCAGGTTCGCAGATTGCCTAGGGAAGTGGCCATGTATGGAGCCTGCCTTCTGTCTGTCCATCTGGCAGGGAAGCCTGCAGGGCACAGGAGCAGGAGAGCTGGGCAGCCCTGGAGCCAACACACCTGCCTGCCTGCCAAGGCAGGAGAGCTGCCCAGGTGCCAAAGCTGGGCATCTGGCAGTCCCTCTGGAGCAGGGGGCTCCCAGGCAGCTGGCAGGCTGTGGGAGCAGGGCAGCCCTGTGTTCCTGGAGCCCTGGGCCTAAGGAGCAGGGAGCAGAGAGAGAAATTCAGTGGCCACCCACTCTGGGGGTTGCCATGGAGCTGGGCAGCTCCTGAGCCTGGCAGCTGGAAAACAGCCAGGCTGGCATGGTGACAGGTTGCACCTCACTCAGCCTAACCAGGGCTGTTGGGATTTCTCCCATCAAAACCTTTTCTAGTGGAAAACATTTCGCCTCAGAATTTCTTACCCACTGTTTGTGACTTCCCAAAAACACAGTGTCTAGAAGAAAAGTTCAGGAAGTGACTGTAAGCACAGAAAACTCACACACAACATGAATTCAAATTAAGCTAAAACAGATTCAGCAAAGGATACACAGCAGGTACATTTACTAAACCAGAATGGAGTATGTTGACTGTGAATTCCCTGGAGATGCAGCCAGCCTTTGTATAAGGGCCTCATGTGACTAATGAGTAGCTGCTATGGCAGCTCAAAGTATAGTTTGTAGGTTTAATGATAAATTTAATACAGGAGCAGGCCAGAGAAACAACATAAAGATTAAATATAAAACAAAAATTTGCAGCAACATCAGTTAATTGCAAAACTGAGGCAGGAGGTGTTAATTACAATTATAGATGAGCCAGCTAGTAATTCACATTAGTGAGCATAGAGCAATTATCAACCTGCTGGTTTTCTTGCTACTTATAATATCCATGTTTTCCTATTTTTAATGGAACATAATAGCTGTATTGAGCAACGTAAAATAACAGTAATGGATATAATGCCTGTTTAGGTAACCTACAGCTGTGATGCGCAATATTATCACAAAGACATTCCATTTGGAGTAAGACAATATCCAGAAAGGTAAGTGTTTCTGTTGCTAAGAGTTAAGTAGAAAATACATAATGGGCATTTCACAGATGGACAGATACACTTTGTTTGTTGCATTAAGATTTACAAATACAAATTAACCTTGACTACACCTCAGGCAAAAGTACAGTTTAAATTACACACCAGTAAAAAAATTAAGTCTAAGAGTATCAACATCAATACATCTGTTTCTAAGTGATAAATTGGCAAAAAAATCCACCATCAACTGATTGAAGAAATATAGTCTCCAAGCCTGGCAAATATATTATTCCTATGCGGCTCCAACTGACTTGGTTTAACATGGCTTACCCAGGAGAGACCATGCCATCATTGTGTTAGCATCTTTACCATATAACACATCATCATGTGGGGTACTAGAACAAAGGTGTTGAAGACAAGTGACCTTCTCAGGAACAGGTCACTGAGTGCTTACAAGTCATACCCACCTTCTTCACCATGGATCTATTTCAGCATCAAGGCTGTTGTCACACTGACCATGCACAGGTTCCCAGAGGAAGATAGAATGTTGGTATAGCCCAAAGGTCCTGGAGATAGAGGACTGGCAAAACTAACCTTTCTCTGTGTAATGAAAGGCAAGGCTCTGCTTTACTTTACGAAGAGTTTGTGCTTTGTCCTGTGTGCACACTACAGTGAAAATCCTTTCCAGTCAAAGGGGAGCTGCACATCTGTAACCAGGTTTCCTTGGGATGAACTCTGCACATTCATATTTACAAGGTGCTCCACTGGTATATTCCTGACAGTGCCTCACCCTTGATCAATCAAGCCTTAAAGAAATGTTATAAAAACACTATTTGCTTCATACTGAAGCAGAACATGAGCCACATTTTGAAGATGTAACACTGTCATTTCACATGCTTTCCATATATTTATGCCATTAGTTCAGTCACATTGGAATTCAATACAAGGATATCTAGCGACTATGCCATTTTTCTGAAAAAATACTATTTTTTGGCAGATGTTTGTCAATTAACAGATACAACTGGGGTATTAGAACTAATCTACACATTTTCTGCTTGTTTAACAGTAACTGAAGCTGAGTTCATTGAGCACAAAAGAAATTCCTCCTAGGTTAATGTACAAAACAGAACTTTACCACATTAGCAATATTATTATCTTCCTATTCATGTTTTGAAGTATTTGTAAACTTCAATGGAAGGAATAATGGTTAGAACTAACTAAATATTTTGAACTAATTCCATGAATATTTACTCATATTTTAAAAGAAATTTGAGTTGCATCTACACCATTTCTATATTTCATTTCTGGATTTAGCAAAATCACCTGCCCAGCAGAATATTTGCATATTATATAAGTCAACAAGCTGCTTTTTTGAAAGCCTAGCTGAAATAGAAAGGAGCATACCCTTCATTCTTTCTATGTAGCAATAAATATACCTAGAAATATGATATATCTATGTGTTCTTCTCCCTCCATAACCAAATAGACTGTCACCCTGTCTTAATCTGGGATTCTTTGATTAGCTTTTCGTCAAACCAAATTTCCAGATGAAACACTATAATTTCCAAACCTTTGAGTCTGAATTTGTTTCAAAGCATGTTTCCATCCTTCCCAGCCTGAAATTCCCAGTATTTCCATGGTGGCACTGGGACTCGTGATGCCAGAGCAGAGAGCTAAAAAAAAATTATTATTTTCATCTCTATTTCCTCCTTTTCTAACACACAGATTTAGAAATGGTTTTACTTTCTTTGTTGTTGTTGAAAGATAATTTTCCTGACAATAACTATAATTGCATACATCTCAAGCCTTACAGATATTACACTCTTAATCCAAGGAGTAATTTCAAGTGTAACCTATCAACCCACACAAATCAAACACTCTGCATTGCATTTCATCTCACATAAATGAATTGTTAGAGAATGTGAGTGAAATTCAAGTTCTAATCCTCCTCATTGCCAAGTGTGACAAGTGTCTTAGGATAACTAAACAGATTCAACACATTTAAATAATGAAGAGGACTTTACAGACTTTAAGTGTGAAGTGCTCTCACTATGTGAGTTACTGGAAAATTCTTCACTGACTTCATAAGAAGCCATATTTTATTTTTTGTACTCATGCTTCATATGGATGTAACTCCGTGTTCTTTAGAGACTCATGAACAAATAAAATATAAGGAAATAGATTCAAATTTCAAATGTTGTTAAGAGACAATAAACTTTAGAAGTAATACTTTGGGATTTGTTACAGTCAAGCATCAGAAATGATAAAAAAAAAAATAGAGCTTAAAAACAGGTATTGGCCATAGCTGAGATGCAAGTACCCTCCTCTGTATTTGAGCATCACCACTGCCAGCCAGTCACTGGAAATCACACCCCACACTGACAAATGTAACAAAGGAATCACTTGTCACCTCTTCCTTCGTACCTGGCAGAAGTTAACAACTTCCAAGGTATTTTATAGTGAATGAGTTTAACTTTAGTATCCCTGGACTACTCCACCCACTGAAGAAATTTTTATGCCTATAACTCTGCTAGGTGAGTACACCCCAGCCATGAGTTCCTTAGTGACATTCTCAACAGCTTCTCATTCCTCTGTTCTTCAGTCCCATGTGAGTTTTTACCTCCTACTCCCCCAAGCTGTCAGGCATTTCATATTTCTGTGCTCTGTCCCTAATTCTGTTTAGCACTGCAGACCACCAGATAGTCCTAATTCTGCCCAGATGAGGATATGACCCAAAATACAGCTTTTAAGATCACTTCTCTCACATACTAGGATGCACTTGTAAGTCTAACAACCATGAGTTTGATATATAACTATAACACCAGCCTAGGACAACTAAGTAGATCATCTATTGACTCTTTATGTTCACCATATAGCACAAACTTCTGGAGGAACTTCTGGAGTAAAAAAAAGCAGTAATTGAGCCACTGAAGAAAAGCTAGTTTTCTAGCAATATGTAAGAGACAAATTCCAGAAAGCTTTCAATTCTGTGTGCTGCTGTGATTCAGTTTCAGAAATTCTTGATGTACGTTCCAGAGCAAGTGCAGATGTCATCAGAGGGAGACATGTAAAAGGCAAGAGAGCAGAGTCACACGAGACTTCTCAAACAATTTCTGAATCATAATACATGGTATCTTTCACTTGTGAACGTCACACAAAAAAACCTTGGAAAATTATTGCAGGTTTTTGGGAAGTAAGAATACATACATTGTTAAGGATGAGTCCAGTGTAATTTTCATGCTATGACCTCATGGAAGATCCCAACCTGTGTGAGATAGTCATAATTTGTATTTTGTTTGTCTAGGCACAGTTGGATTTGGCTTGGCATTATAAAAAGCTACAAAAAGAAGTAGTCCAAATACAAGAATCTATACCATACATGAGAACTGATCTGAGGTAGCTGAAACACTGAGCACAACCCACTTCCAAACTGGAATTGACTGTGTTGGGGATTAGATGATCTTTAAGGTTCCTTCCAACCCAAAGCATTCTATGAATCTATGATTTTATGATGAATCTATGATTCTATGTCCTAGGTACAAAAAACAGCACAGAGTTACCAACCAGCCCTTTGGAGCCCTTGGTGTTTGAGGTTAAAAGTACATCCCTGAGCCAATCTTGCCCTGAAGAACATTGTAACTCATGGAATTATTGATCCAAACAACAGTTAACCTGAGTGGGTGCAGGTCTGTGCTCTGCTATCACGCCCGCTGGTAGAGCCTGGCCTTCAGGCTGTTGTAGTGCGCATACCCTGTGGCTGCAGGATAACCTCACTGCCACAGCAGAGCCCATGCAGCTCCCCCACAGCACCAGCACTTACATCACCTGTGTGACATTGCCTTTAAAAAGTGCAGCAAGGTGGTCTCATGCGAACACCTTTTCTTCTGACAGCAGAAATTCATACAATTGTTTTCTCTTTAGAACAATATGTAAGATCTCGAATGATCGAAAAGGAATGTACTTTCCATGGATAGGATCCACACAGTATGTTGTGCCCTGGTTGGAGACCTGTTTGATGCAACGCATCTAGGATTTCCCAGCATCTGAAGGTACATAAGATTATCTACACCATCCTCTTTTCCTTTATAGTGTTAACACCAAAAAAAGTGGGATTTTAAGTAAGAGTTGACAGGCTCTGAGTGTCTTTCATTCTGGGATCATAAGATATCAGTACCTTCTGCTGTAAAACAATACCATGTTTTCTTTCTAAAGCCTGCAGTAGAATTGTTTTTCATTTCTCTAAGTTTATGCTTAATTTTGCTTCATTTTCAATCATTTTCAATGCTTCATTTTCAATATCTTAAAAGTATCAGAAGCTAGTTACTGAAATAAATCTTGTGTTAAGTAAGACAGTGGTCATCTGTGTTTTCTGAGCATCCAAACTTCAGTTTTGGCAGCACTAGGAAATAGAAATGTCGTTTTGTTTTAGCTCCTTGGCACTTATGATCACAGCATGTCCAATTGCTGGCAGAGAGACATGCAACTGAGAAGCCCTGACACACCATAGGACAGGCATCCATCATTATGTCACCTTTCGCCTTCGCCTTCTATTAAAAACTAAATTAGAAGACTGACTTAAATGTTATCAAACTTGGTCGAAAGCTAACCCCTGGCCACCAGCCTTGCATGTAAATTTTGAAGCAGAAAGAGGAATTTCTAAGGGTTTCTTAGGATAAAACATGGAAGGTAGGTTTATAATGAAAAAGTAGTACACCTTTTCAGTGACAGTGGTGTGAAGCATTATTAACAGCTCTATTTATACTATGGGGGGAAAATAAACCTGAAAAAAGAAGGTGCTTGAAGTTTCAAATTGAAGCTAATATGAGCTTCGTACCTAGGATAGCTCTCTATTTCACTCCAGAATTTTTAAAGTTGAAGTTAAAAGTGGCTGCTAAAATGGGCATTCTTTTGATATAAGACAGGGTGAGAGAAGAGATCTAAAGTACAATTTTTTTCAGATTTTCTGGTTTACCATGGTGTCATTTTTGCTATTAATACCTATTAAAAGATGTACAGCTCAGACACTGAGACCCTAACCACTTGACTGAATGTGCAGAAGAACATAAACACCGTGTCTCCAGATGTTCCCTTTCCTCCTCTCCTAGTTCATGGAAAAAGAAAATTAGATCTGCTCTGGTAGCAGACTCTTAGCTCTTGATATACCTGTTCACCTGTTCCAGGTAGGACTCTGCAGGCAGAGATAACACTTTGACTTGTAAGACAGAGTCCCTGCCTGTACCACTGTGATTACAATAGTGACATAAAACTCCATGACCATTACTGTAAGTCCAATAGTTTGGCCCAGGTAGTTGTAGAAAGTAGGTCTGAAAGTAACACAGTTTCATTTGTTTATTTTATATATTTCTTTTCAGAAAATCTGATTGTGACATAAAATACTCAGGTTCAGAAACAGTTTCCATCAACCACTGGTGTTTGATGGGGGGTTTATTATTATTTTTTAAAATAGATAGAAATGTTACTATTTAAAAGTAGTTAAAAGCACTGAAAAACCAAAACACTTGTGCTCCCAAATATTTTCTGATGCTCTGCAAAATCAGTGAGACAGACAGTGACAAAATGAATGCCATCATATCTTCCTTGGCTCCGTGACATCTAACAAAGGAAGAGTGAAGGATCTGCAGGCTGGCTATTTTCCTTATTCATGGTGTATTCACCTGGGTCTTGTGTGTGGTTAACTATTACATTTGACTAACACACTGGTTAGCTAACCACACTTTTACATGCAAAGATACCTGTACTTTGAAGTGGACAATTGGAACACAGCATAAGGTTCTGTGCCTTTACATTAAAGCAGAGCAGGGGTCACATGTGCCCTGGAGATGACAGCCATTATCCAGTACCAAGAAATCACTTTAATGTGCTGGCAATAAAAGTTAATAATAAAGAACAGAAAAATTACCTTTTCAATGATCTGCTCCTTCTGCTAATCAAACCCACTTTTTTTTTTTTTCTTTTAGGGGGCGGGGAGTGAGGTGGGACAGAAGGTGAGGAGGGAGTGGAAAAGACAAAATTTTATCTACAAAACTTAAGTCAGAATTTATAGGCACTTAATAGGTTTTCAGTCCCTGGAAGCACACAAAGTTTAATGATCAGTGAAACATTAGGCAACAGAATAAGTTGAAAGACAAAACCCATATTAGACTATTACTCCCATCTCCTCAAATGTAATGCACACTCTTTATGCAATATAATTAATAGTGATTTCTTCTTCCAAAGGTCCTAATGACAGCAAGAGAAAAGGCATGCTATTGTCAGATCTTATGTTGTTATAAGTTAATGTTTAATCTACAAGCAGCCCTAAAAATGCTCTGCTTAAAGGAACTGGTCCTAGAACACTATTTATTAGCATGTCCTATGTGCAGGTCCTGCCCCTATCTGAAGTGCCACAAATCAGATATGAGGCCATAAAATGTACTTTTTCTTTACTAAATTGAGCACACAAAGCAACCAAAGTCACTGAAAGCAATCTATATTGTCCTAGTGCTATCACAAAGACCACTTTTTAAATGACCCACTTAGAAACAGGGAAAATATAATTAACTGGAACCCTATAAAACATTCTGATAAATATCTTATTTGTTAGACCACTTCAGCAGGATCGATCTAATCAGAAATCAGGTTACTTTCAGAATTTGCTAAAACTGTCACTACCTGTCCACCAAGCAGTATGAAACAGACTATGTTTATTTAAGCAGGAAGTGTCCACTGGCTTCCCTGAATTTACTATAAATATGACCTGACCTTACAGAAAGGTCTTCAGCCACTGTTTCACGAAGAGAAGAGCAAACAGAAGAGCAGTTCTCATATGGCTGATGATACTACTGTAAAGCCCGTTATGTGGCTTGCTGCTTCACCTGTAATATGTGAAAAGAAAATTCTTTTTGCAGCAGCAGTGCCTCCAGATCATGTTTAAGAATGTTTGGGTGTTTTCTTAATGAAGGCTGCTCCATTACACAAATTCTGTAACATCACAGTTGTACTGGCACAAGAGCACTAGAAACTATTCTTCTTCCAAAGGAGATACAAAACCTGTCCAAATTAGCAAGTCTTTAAGAAAAATAGAGGGTTGGTAGAGTGAAACAGTCAGTGTTAGGGAGTGTACATCCATGGGTTTTCACTTGCTTTAATCTCTATTGCCCAAATGTTCATCTGTGTAGACTTCATCTTCTAGATTTTATTTAATCTAAAATCCAATTCATGTGACCTAAGGCCACTCCACAGTGTGAACAGAAAGAAGCAAGTGGGGGATGTCAGGAAATTCATTTCAAACGTTCAGTCCTGAACTAAAACACTATGTCCATATTGTCCATAAATAAAGAAGCAGTTTTCCTGCTGGTGTAAATTTACTTCCTCTTTAAATGACATAAAGTCCATTGCATTACTCTCTGCTCATACAAGAGCTGACATTTTTCATGCCCATATTCAAAGCCAACTTGCTTGTATTGGCAAAAGTCTATTTCATAAACTTGGCATACAGGTAACATCAAAGGCAAATCAGAACAAAGTATTTCTTCTAAACATGAGACTGCATGTGTCAAACAAGATTCCTGCCTTTGCATCACTCTTATAAAAAACGATAGATCTATTCATCATGCCATAGACAAGAAGTGCTGCTGACAATGCTATTTCTGAATATTCTGAATTTATTAACATTATGCAAAATGCAGCATCAACCACCCTATGCATAAAATTTGTATTTGTTGGACATTTTTAACCGAGAACACAAAGCCTCTATAGGTATATGTATGTACATGACCCTTTAAATAAAGGTTTGCACAGCAACTATCATTAATTTTAGAAGTCATCCAGTCATATTCTTGCACAAAGCTTTGAAAGTGTAAGAGTAAGCTCACATATACACAAGAATGCTAAATGTATTCCTTTGCTCACAATTTATATTCACCAGCACAGTCCCATCATTTTTATGTAATGCAATTTGTTGTAATGACTTCTAAGTAAATAAATACTTGAAAATAAAATAAAGCAGGGAACTTCAGGCAAGAGTTAACTTCTTGTTAGAATTTTTCAGTTAAACTTTTATTGTTTTGGAGAGACTATTCATGAAAGGTTTTTATGGGATTAGCATGAATGACACACTGGGAAATGTTTCTGATCTCTAATATGGACATGCTAGAAATACAGAAGGCAACGCAGGGAACGAAAGCACTCACAATTGCAGGAAGTCTTTCAATGTACCAGACTTTTAGGAATACTTGCTTCCTTTTCATGATACTTTTCTTATATCTGCAACTATTTATTAGTCCGGAGAGAAAGAAAAACTATCATACATATACTAGAGGAGTGGTCTCCAAACTGGTTTGATTGTTCCCTCCACCAATTAAAATTTTCTAAACACATATCCAGTATTTTTTTATTTATTTATAAAATATATACATTTATTCCTGTACAATATATTATATATATTATAAAACATACATGAAAATAGAATTTAAAAGTATGAAATAAACACTATTTTAAAATTTATTTTATTTATTAATGGTACAAAAAATCATAGAATCATATAATGATTTGGGTTGGAAGGGACCTTAAAGATCATCTAGCTCCAACCCTTCTGACCTGGGCAGGGATGCCACCCACTAGATGCTCAGGGCCCCATCCAAAGAGGCCTTGACCACTTCCAGGGACAGGGCACCTACAAAGTCTCTGGGCAACCTCAGGAGTGCTTCACCACCCTTTGAATAAATAACTTTTTCCTAAAATCTAACTTACACCTGTCCTCTTTCAGTTTAAAATCATTGCCTTCTGTTCTGTCACCATCAGCCACTTAAGGTACTGGAATACCACAGTGAAAACTCCCTGAAGTCTTCTCCAGCCTGAACAAGCCCAGCTCTCTCAGCCTGTCATTTCAGAAGAGGTGCTCCAGCCCTGTGATCATTTTTGTGGCGTCCTCTCGACCTGCTCTCACACATCCATGTCTTTCTTGTGCTGGGGACCCCAGAGCTGGATGCAGCACTGCAGCTGGGGTCTCACCAGAGCAGAGTAGAAGGGTAGAATCCCCTCTCGCCTTGCTGGCCACACTGTTGTTGATGCAGCCCAGCATACAGCTGGATTTCTGTGCTCCAAGCACACATTGTCGGCTCATGTCCAGCTTTTCTTCCATGAGAGCCCCAAGGCCTTCTCAGCAGAGCTGCTCTCAATGAATTCATCTCCCAGTCTGTGATCATGTCTGGGACTGCCCCGACCCAGGTGCAGCACCTTGCCCTTGGGCTTATTGAACTTCATGAGGTTGTCATGGGCCTACTTCTCAAGTTTTTATTTTTTTCCTACACCCCAATGGATTGCTTTGGACATCTTGACACATGCACACCCCCTGCTTTTGGGACCACTGAACTAAAGTGCACACTTCAAAGATATGAGTCCGAATCCTTTATCTGAATCTAAAAGTGCAAGAACTTGGCTTCTCACAAAAACTTCTTCCAAATAGTCTTTGCTCTAACAGTTAAGATAGTATATTCCTTTTGTTTGACTTCTCTCACCACTAGCAGGAACATGCATTGTCATTTCAGCTGCTGTGAGTCTTGATCATGTGAAAGACAACTCAATAGAATTTCTGTGTGTAGTAATGACATCTATATTCAGCAAAGCTACTGTTATCCAATAGAATGTACAAAAAGTTATCTGTTAGTGCTTCCAAGTTACTCTTAAATCATTCTTATTACCCAGCCACCTTTCATACATACTTAAACAACTCTCAGACACAGAAATACAGTCTTAAAGTTGCACACAAGAATGTTTATTCAGTCTTGTCTAAGCTCTGACATAATTGCTTAATACCCATTTCTAAGTCCCAAATACAAAGTCCCCAAAAGCATACTAGTCTTTCTTTACTGAATACCTGTCTCTGCTTCTCTGATTTCCCAGATGCTCTATTCAAGTCACTAATTCATGTAAAGAGTGCCTTTTCCAGAAATATATGAACTTCTCTCTTCCCTAATGGGCCACTGTTAACCAGGTTTAGCATGTGGGAAACCAAATCTCTGCCCGTGCTGTGGGAAGCCTGACAAATCAGTTGCAGTCAACAACACAACTAATTTAATCTGCTGTGATGGTAGGTTGTACACCATTTATATAATGGCTAGCTCTTACAGAACTCACATAATGGTTGGAAAATAGAGCTCATCCCAGGAGATGTGGGATTAACCATATGGCTTTCAGTTATTGCAAGGGGCAAGGTATGCTACCTGCCTTCAAAATTGATCTGCCGACAGCAGAAAATACTGAGAAGGTGGGTCAGGCTGGGCCTGGACCCCTAATGAGTAGACAAATCAGGGAACAGAGACATTTAAAGCTTTGCTTATGGTCTGGAGCCATGACTAAAAAGTTTATTCTTTAATAAAAAGCATTCTCACTGATGCAACCAGATTTATCCCTGCTGGGTCTTCATCTGGTCCTGCGATACGTTTCACTAAATAAGAGATCAAGATGCAAGAGAAGGCATGAAAGGTTCATTTATTCATATGGGAAGAGAAAATAATGTTCTTTTTAGTCAGTAAATTTAAAGTCACCTAATATATGAATATGAAAACCTACTGATAAGACCATAACTACAGCTACCTTTTTAATACATTGTTGTGAAATCGCTGACATGATGCACACTCATGATTTAATTATGGCAATAATAACATTACCTTTAGTAATCAATTAACACAATGAATTTTACATTGCTGATATAAAATCATTAATATGTCTTGTCATTCCAGGGCATCAGCAAGTAGTTAATTTTCCAACAGAGTCATCCCACTATACCAGTTAACAAGATGCTCACTCCAGAGCTGTGTTATTCATACAGAGTTCTTGCTTCCAATGGAAAGACGGGTTCCAGGCAGAATCCTGGGTATTCTGCCTCCCTCTTATGTATGCACAATTGTAGAATTTTAACTCAAAATGCAGAAAAATTGTGCTATTTAAAAATTAAGTTCTGCTTCATGAAGGTTCACATTGTGTTTACAACTACCTTTCCTGGACATTTGAGAAAGAAAAGCTTCATCCATACAAATGCCCACAAAAAGCCATTTCTGAATCCATAAAATTCATGTTTTAGTTTGGTTCCAAAACAATAATTGTGTTAAGTGGAAGTGGAGATTGTTTATATGCTTCAGAGTGAATCGGAATCAGTAAGATAGGTTTTGTCTGATCAGTCACAGCCTGCCTATGAGATTGTGTTTATGAATTCCTGAAGGAAGAAGACACTATTCTAGATCTATACAAACTGATCTTAATGCTCTTTGACCACAGTGAAATATTAAGAATTATGTTTAAAACCAATGGTATGTACAATGGATAAGTCATGATTAGGCAAACTGAGCCCTTCTAATAATAAATAATCCAGAATTCATTCTCTGACAGACAATCTTGTTTAAAATATTATCATGCAGAAAAACACCTTTTGCAAAAAACATAGACTTTTTTTCCACAGGGCAGGAAGCACATTTGCTTCACAGTCTGTGAAGCTCAAAAAAATCCTCATTGCTGAGAAAACAAAAGTACCTATTGACACAATCACATGTAGTTGATCTCCTGGAATTATGGTGATACTTGGTCTCACTGACTGTAGTAGCAGCCTTTATTGAAGAACTGCTAAGAAATCTTAATGTAACACAAAAGCCTGGTTTGTCAAAAAATGAACATGGAGGGAACAGGGATAAACACAGAGAGCAGGGCAGAAGAGTCAGATCACTGCTTTAGCATTCTCCTGAGCACTCAGAAAGACAGTTAATGACCTTGCCACTACTCTGAAACCTAGACTTGAAACCATCCACGGTCCCTGTACAGTGTCAGTGCAGATACTTTTGCTGTACTTTTTCTGAACTTGGTCAGGGATATGTGTCCTAATACGTCTCCTCAAATTTTCATGGTTAAAAGTCAGAATGCGTTACGTGTTCTTTCTGTTTGTAATGTCACAGTCACACAGTAAACTAAAATGGCATCTTTCTGATTAAAATATTTTTCCAGCAGCAAGCCACAGATCTGCACCTGTACCTAGCAAAGGGATTTTTTTTTTTTAATATCCATTTGCTGAAAATGAAATATGTGGTTTAAGTCCACTTTTATGCTTAACATAACAGCGGCTACATCAAAAAGTTAGTATAGATCTGGTCCAAGCTTTCATATATTATTCTGCAGATGACAGAATAAAGTCCCATATAAATGTTTTCAAATAAACATAAACATTTATTTAAAGTAGTTTCTCACAGGACAGTACTTTTTCCCCAGAAATATTACCTGCCTGCAGTCTGTTTCTGGAAACATCTTTGCTTAAAGTGCTTTCTGTAGTGTTTGCAAAGTCTCCAGACATACAAGCCATTGAGAATACCACTGAAACTGTGTGTTGCCTCACTCTACAGCTGTTTATAGTGTTCCCTGAAAACAAAAGTAAAACTCAGACCAATTATGGCTGGAACACTACCTGTGTGGCACTGATAACTGACTAACCTTTTTCATTCCTGTATTTTTCTAATAGCTCAAGCATGGGATATGCTTCTCTTTCTTTATGATAATTATTCAGCTTAAGTCAGGTAAATCTACAAAATATAAGGGAGAGGAAAGTTCAAGACAATAAGGCAGAAGAAACAGATGGGTGGAGAGTGTTTTTTAAAAAAGAATTTGTTTATCTAACATATAGTTTCACCATAAGAACTTCAATTTTTCTACAATGGTTACTCCACCTTTATACCAAACTACTTGGAACATAAAGAACTCATTTAATACAGGCATTGTTGTTTACAGTGTTTAAAAATTCATAAACTCACTGTATAAGCCCACTCGCTGAGATTCATGCTAAATATTCTTCCCTGAAAACAGTGTCACACCTGTATAAAAGAAAATTTCTTATAAAATGGGGGGGTGGGGGGAAGGTTCAAAAAATGATGTGCAGAGCTACTTACAATATTTAACTGTCTCAACTTACACTGAAGAAAATACTCTAATTAAATAATTGTGGAGCTTGTCAGAGCAATATATTTCAGAACACTAATGTGCATTAGACATATGGTGGTGCCTAACAAGAGAAGGATGTGCCACAATGCCTGCTTCCCATGAGACCTAGTTTGCATATATGTGATCCAGATTTTTCTACAGAAATAATAGAATAGATTCCTTTTTTGCTTATGGTTTTTTTCTAAATGGAACATTCTAAAAATCAAGCATTTTTTGCAGGAAGCAAAAGGAAAATAATATTTGAGGGCAGCATAAGAAAGTAATTATCAATGAGAGAAATAATAGGTTTTTTTCTTCTTTTATTATGGTAGCATTTCGGGACCTTAAACTTGGATCAGGAAACCAGTGTGTTTGGAACTGTGCAAGAACATTAAAAAAATATATATATAAACAAACAAAAAAAAAAAAACAANAAAAAAAAAAAAAACAGAGAAGAAAACATTGCTGTTCCTATAATCCGAACTTCATCATAATTTGATTTTGATTTTATAACACATAGGTACACAGAGCTTTGTACTCCACTCAGAACACAAAGCACACATGCACTTTGCAGTCAAGTGCAATTTTTTTTGCTTTCGTGTACAAGCACTTACAAAAGGTTTAGATAAAAACATCTCTCTTAAGTAATTCATAAAATTTCTTACATAACAAGGTTAAGATGAAAGAAGTTTGCTTCCTAAAATTGGGACAGAACATCAAGAAAGCACATACATTTGGTTCTATATGCAATCTGAAAATTTTTTCATCATGAAAAGTCATGAAAATCTTGAAAATCTCTGATATGTTCAAAACACATTTCTTTTTAACATATTAGGATTCCAGCTATGGTAAACCTTTGACTTTGCGATGATGTAGTAAAAAAATTGAAAAAATAGTGGTGTGGCACCAGCCTCAATATATTATTGTCTATGGCCATCAAGCTTGGTAAGTACAACTAAGCTTGAGGTGTGCATGATGGTAGAAATTTTTAAGAGAAGACTGTAAACACAAGAAGTTAGTAATTGTGTTAGACTGAAACAGTCCTCCAAAAGTTTCATCAGGGATGCTGTTTGCTAAGATCTCTGCTAAAAGGAGCTCCTCTTGGAACTTGGAGCTTTCCCAGTTTCAGTTCTATGCCTTAGCGATTCCAGGAAAACAAGATTCTCTGCTTAACTATCTGTGAAAGCTTGCAAAAAAGTTATTTTAATTACTATTCAATAAAAAGAAATATTCCATTTTGTTGAGGTTTTCTTCATGCTTACAATACTCTGATGGCAAATACTGCTTTATCTTAAGTACCAAGTGCCTTCTTTTCCTTGTCTGTAAATATTTTCAGTCTGGCCCCAAAGAGGACCTGGCATTAACTTCAGTAAATAACTTAGCATCAATAAGATAGTTGCTTTCTGGAATTCGGCAGAGCAAAACATTGAAACCATAATCTTCTGCAGTGGCCATAACCTGAACCAGGAAATCAAGATCCACCATAAATTTATGTATGGTGTGTTTATCATTTTATTCCCACACTTGGCATACTAACCCATACAATCAAGTTCATCTCCTGTTTGTAATAAGGCAAAATTAAAAACCTGGACTTGTGATACTACAAATTATTTTAATGACAATGTTAAAAATGTTATGAGTAGGAAAATATTTAACTCAACACAATCTGTCCACTTGCCTGCTCACTAATTAAGGGAAGACACAGAAGTAATGGGGGTGAAGAGTATTAATGATAAAAGGGGAATGCAAGGCTGCTTCAAAATCATAGGAGTTCCAATAGCGAAATATTGTTGCTTCTCAGATACTGTTTTCCAAAAGCAGCTTTTGCAATGCATGATGCTGCAATGCCTTCTTCTTGTGAGTTAGGACCTTGGTAATTATTTTTCTGGTCAACTCAAACAGTCAGGCAGTCAAGTCTTCAAAAAGTAAATCTTTCTTTCTCGCAGTTTGTCTCCCTTGTCACCTTACCTTGGCTCGTTTCCCTTTCCCTTCCTAGCCAGCAACTATTTGCGTAACTTTCTATTGCAAATGAAGGTTGTTTTAAACTTTTTCGAAGGTGTAAAGGTGTTTGTTATTTTTCTTTTGCTGGTCAGACAAATTAATTTGCATTTTAAGCAAGATGAGAGAATAACTGAAAAAGAAATACAGTGTTAAAAGTGTGATTAGCTCTGACACTTAGCATTCAAGACAAGCCAATTTATTTCTTCCCACTCTGTGGGACTGATTGGCCATACAAAAGATTAAAAAACTGATATGGTTGTTTTGATCAAGATTCTTCCATTGGAGCTGGTAATGACACTCATGGATACATTCCCAATGACAATTGGGATGGCTCCAAAGGAATCAGCAAACAGGTTGTGACACACACTCTACTGGCTTCTTTCCACTAAAAAAAAAGTGAGAATTTCTGTCACGCACCTGTCACCCTAGTATGAAACCCAAGTGAAGCTGGGTTCCCAGAAACGGCAATTTTTGCCTTACGAATCGGCTATGGCACATTCTGAGTTCCATGTTGAGTTCTTCAGGTTTAGTTGAGAATGTCCACTGTCTATCCACTGTTCTCCCTTAGGTGACATAGTTCAAGACAGGAGGAGGAGGCAGATGCTGGAACAGCAGAGGCCACTTCTCACCTAGAAAGCCATCTCCAATGGCTCCCCCTTTGCACATGGATAAAGAGAGGCAAAATGACTGGATCACTTCTAGTTGCACACTCCGACAAAATTATCCAGTCAATGAAATTGAAAGAAAGACTCAACGAACTGTGTGGATAACAGTGGACAAGTTAACCATTTGGATTAATCAAAGCTACGCTTTCTTCATATGCTGCTCAGTGAATGCAAGCTGAATACAACCCAAATACTCTGTGAATGCATCACTTAGTAAACTAATATTTCACTTCAAATGTATATTCCTCAACAGATCTATCTATATCAAATAATTTTGTGAATAGTTTCTTAAAGCACTTGTGAAAGTACTGCTTCCTCTTTTGCATGACTTGTCATCCCTGATTTACATCTTTTGTAGCTACTAACAAAAATAACTGTGGAGTTTTAAATATTGAAAAGATATGTAATTCAGAATTACCATTGTCTCTTTTGCCTTGCCCCTTGTCCTCTAAGACCCTTTCACTATCATGTTTCAAATATCTGTTGTGACCATTTACACAAAATCTGCATTAGCTACTGCTTTCATTTGCCCTTCATTTCCCCATACTTCACGAATTTACAAGCAAAAGGGTTAGGGATCAGACAAAGGCATATATCTGGCATATCTATTTCTCTTTGGTTCATATTAGGAAAGGAGACCCAGAAATTCAGTGATAAGCATTAGATGTACTGCATCTGAAACATTGTTTTTGAAAGCAAATAATTAAAATCTGCCACTGGAGTTGAGAAGGCTTTGAATGGATGTCAGAAAACATGAAAAACCACACAGCCCTCATTTGTACTTTATTTTATTTTGTTTTTCTAAAGATATGCTACTGGATCCATCCTGCCATGCACAATCACACACACACACACAAAACCCTGTATTGTAGTCCAAAGACGGAGTAAATCCTGTGGCTAAAAAACCCAATATACAGCTGTGAGTAAGTGATAAAGCTACCTGCCAGCTCAGCTGTAAAGGCTTGTAGGAGGCTGGTTTTTTTCTCCTCTTCAGGAGCAATGTGAATAGGGTTGTGATTGCTACTTACGGCATTTTATGACATAAAGTAAAATGTCCATGTTGTGTTGCAACATTTCATCAGTGTCTCATCACTCTTTATTAAGTATGTAATGGCAGTTCAAAACTGCATGGCAACCTTCCTTTGAAATATGATGATGTCAGGAAGACTGACACCATGTTAGTTCCCTCCATCCTTATAAACCTAAAGCCCAATCCTGTAGAAGTTTAATATAAAAAAAATTCAAACACAAAGCATGGATTTTGTAAAAAAATGTTGATTCACTGAAATAAAAATATTTTTATAAGCATTTTGGTTTCATAAATGCACAGCACTAACATAGGCAGGCTTTGGAGGAGAAAAATACCCGTCTCTGATATTTGTTCTTTCCTAGCTAACCTGGAAGGCAACTTTGACCTTCAGTCAAAAGTTTAATGCTTTTAAGAGGCTAGCAATATGCTTATGAAAATGGGAGATTCTACCATTTCCAGGCCTGGAACTGCAGAAGACCTCATTATGTGTACAGGACTGGGGTCAGAGATTGTGACAATGCATTTGTATCACAACTAGATTTCTGAAGTTGGTGAGTGCCAGTTCACAGCACAGAACTCTTGAGTAGGGACTCAGGGCTTCCTGAATGCCAGAATGTCTAACATTATCATTTTGTTGTGCCGAAACTAAGGTGACAGTGTATTTCCTCAAGCTGGGAACAAGGTTCACACAGCCTACAATACATATGCCTGGCCATTACTCTTCTGAGACTCTTGCAACCTTGTATTATCTATCGTGTTTTGATCAGTTTCTGAAGATTTAAGATGTTGAAAAGCTCCTGCAAAAAAAGATTACTTACCTTGCATCTTAGTGATTTCAATGGACTGAATACGAGGGCCTAACATGCTTCTTGATTTTTAAAGCACTAGAAGTTGTCCTTATTCTGTTCTCATGTAAAGCAAAGGGTACAAGAGATATAAAATCATAGAACCATAGAATGAATAAGGTTGTAAAAGACCCCACCTGGCTACAACCTCCTTTCGGGCAGTTGTAGAGAGCAGTAAGGTCTCCCCTGAGCCTCCTTTTCCCCAAGTTAAACAACCCCAGCTCCCTCAGCCTCTCCTCATAGGACTTACCCTCTAGAGCCTTCACCAGCTCCATTGCCCTTCTCTGGACTCGCTCCAGCACCTCAGTGCCTTTCTTATGGTGAAGGGCCCAAAACTGGACACAGGATTCGAGGTGTGGCCTCACCAGTGCCCAGTAGATCACTGGTCCATGCTATTTCTGACACAGATTGGGATGTCACTGGCCTTTTGGCCACCTGGACCCACACTGGCTTACATTCAGCTGCTGTTGACCAGCATCCCCAGATCCCTTTCCGATGGGCAGATTTCCAGCCATTCTGCCCCCAGCCTGCAGCACTGCATGGGGTTGTTGTGACCCAAGGGCAGGACCCAGCACTTGGCCTCATTGAACCTCACACAATTAGCCTTGTCCCATTGATCCACCCTGTCCAGATCCCTCTGCAGAGCCTTCCCACCCTCCAGCAGATCAACACTCCCACCCAACTTAGTGTCATCTGCAAACTGACTGAGGGTGCACTCAATCTCTTCATCCAGATCATCAATAAAGATATCAAACAGGACTGTCCCTAATTCTGAGCCTTGAGGAACCCCACTAGTGACTGGCCACCAGCAGGATCACCACGGGTGATTCGTCACCTGGGCCATCCAGCCAGTTTTTTACCCAGCAAACTGTGACCCTCCAAGCCATAAGCAGCCAGTTTCTCTAGGAGAATCATCTAGGAAATGGTGTCAAAGTCCAGGAAGACAAAATCTGCAGCCTCTTCCTCAGCCACTGAAAGGGTCACATTACAGAAGATCAGGTTGGTCAGGCAGTGCATGCTTTCCTAAACCCTTTTTGACTAGCCTCATCCCCTGGTTGTCCTACAAGTGCTGCATGATGGCATTCAAGATGATTTGCTCCATGATCTTCCCCAGAACTGAGGTCAGACTGACAGGTCTGTAGTTCCATGGAATTTTCATCCAGACTTTCCTGTAAGTGGGCATCATGTTTCTAACCTCTAGTCATCTGGGACCAGTTAGCAAGAACTGATTGAAAGGGGCTTGGTGAGCACTTCTGCTGGTTCCCTCAGTACCCTTGTGCAGATTCATCCATCCTCATGGGCCTGTTTGTGTCTAAGTGATGTAGCAGGTAGCTGACCATTTTCCCATGGAATATGGAGACTTCATTCTGCTCCCTATTCCTGTCTTCCAGCCCAGGGGGCTGGTACCCAGAGGAGAACTGGTCTTACTACTGAAGACAGAGGGAAAAAAGACAAGAAGAACCTCATCCTTTTCCTCATATTTGCCACTATGTTTCACCTCAAATCCAATAAAGGATTAAGATTCTCCTTAACAGCCCTTTTGCTGCCCTCAATAGCCCTCTATAGTCTGCTAGGGATATGGTTATCAGTCATGACTCTGCAAGAATAAAGATTTTACAGGCTGGAACCTATCTATATATAAATAATATACTGAATTCCATGGAGAAAGATTGCATATAAAAGTGTACATAGCCCCCAAAGAGAGGAAAACTCATCATTCAACAATGTATCACTTCATGATGGTTCCAGATAAGTTAATTCTTACAGTGGGAACAACGAGTTTCTTAACAACAGGCAAACACAAAGTGGACAAACTGATAAATACTATCCAGTGCTTCAGAAAGGTTAACTTTACAAAACTCAGGAAAATTTGAACACAGATAGAGCTGTTTAAGAGGATTCCAAAGGAAGGTCTCACCAGAGTGGTGCACAGTGGCGCTAATACTTCCCTTTCTCTACCAAAAACAGTTTGCCAGACACATGCTTGTGCTAAGTTGCCTTTTCACAGACCTATCCTATTGCCACACCCTGGCTGACTCAGATCATTGTCCTTTGCTGTCATTTCGAACAGATCAGTCCCCAGCTTCTGGAAGAAATTCTTGTTATTAGTCCCTAAATGCATTACCTGGCACTTTTCATTATTAAATGTAATACTATTCTATTACTGCAGCCTTTTAGGTCATCCAATTTCTACTTTGTATTGATAATACTTCCCAAATTTTGTCATAAGCAAATTTCATTACCACATTCCTACTATTTCTGCCAAGTTCTTTAATTAAACTATTATATGAGATCAACCTCCAAAATCAATCATTGAGGAAATCTACAATCTTTTTTCATCACAATTATTTTTTCAACCAATGTGTTGTCATATTGTCGTTAGCCAGTTCTCCTGTATTTCTACTTCACTGTTCTTCATTTTAACTAGTATCTTCCCAAATGGTGATGTACTAAATGCTCAGATGAAGATCAGATAGAATGAATTTAATTTCCATTATTTTTATAATACCTAAGACAGATAAAGATGTTTACATTGGCATGTCTCATCGATAGGAGTCTTAAAATGACAAAGCTAGTATGATCTACATTCATATTAAAAACACTAGGAAGCAGGGAAATTTCAGAATAGATATGTGATCAGCTAAGGAAACATCTAAAGAAATAGAAGTTTTCAATGCATGAATAACTAGGTTGTCATCATAACCAAGCAAAATTGTGAAGATACCCAAAAACTTAAGACAGGAATACAATTAATGCCAAGAATTTAATCTTATGGAAAACAGGCCTTTTCAAACAAATGTGATTCCACTCTTTCATAAGGCTGATGAATGGAATGGTATACACTAAATACATAGACTTGAAAACAATTTGATATGCACTGCATTACACTGTGATTAATAAATGATCATCATATGATATCAACGAAGCATGTGGTAAACAGTTTAGAAGTTACCATTACAATATATACTTTGGATCCTAGACTGATCCCTCGAGTCATCTATAATGATAGTTCTCTCTGGTCTGTATTATGTATTGTACAACTCAGCAAAGCCACCCAGGTTATGGGGTAGCCTTTACTTTTTTTGTTGTTGTTTTTATATTTCATGAAGTGGAATCAGAGAAATGAAGAGAGATGAAGTAGGGTGTGAAAATTCCAGAAACCATTCTTACTTGGAAATTTTTAAAATGCAAAGCTTGCATATGCAAGTGAGCTTGAAATACCTTTTAAAAATGTATTAACGTATTAAGCAAGCAAAGTCAGATTCATCTTGGAAATTCAAGAGAGTCTCTGAAAAGGGGACTGACCATTTCTGTGATCATTCTAAAAGACTGACAGACAAGGAAGGCTAAGAACTTGGATGCAACGGCAGTGTAGTTAAGATCCAGTGTTAGACGCTATCTTACTGAAATGTCTTCAAGAACTCTTCTCACTGAAGAGTTTTGCATTGACTGGATGTGTTTTTCAGGCAGTCCCAAAGGCTTGGTTCTATTCAAAATTTTCATTAGTGACATAGTTAAAAATTATTACATGACCATATAGTATGCAGAGTGATAAATAATGATGAGGAAAAGGAATCATGCAGAACAGTCTCTCTCACTTGATAAGTTTGGCTTCTATTTAAGCAGAATATAATTTATTAATACAAAATGCAAAGTTCTATTTGTAGAAACCAAGAATAAAGGTAAAATCCACAAGTATGACAGATTGTATCCTGAACAGCAGTGACAAAAAAGCATGTAAGAATCAGAGCAGACTACCAAATAAGCATAAACAGCTGGTGCGTGCCACCACTGTCCAAGGAGATTGCACCTAGGTCTAGTCTATTCAACGATTTCAATTGTGTCTCTTCATTTGGCTTCTCATGTGCCAATCAATTCTTAATTATCTTCAAACATATTGACCTGCCCTTACTGTTGGTGCCATATAGATTAGTGAATGACATTCTAAAAAACCCAATATTACACTTGGAGGGCAAGGGATTAATGTATTATTCACACTGCATAAATATATACTGTTACCCTTTTTTTGATCTAAGCCAGACTTCGGGACTTGCAGGTTGTTTGTATGAGGAGATGCTGATAATGCAATCTTGTTTATTTACATCAACAATTTAAAAATAGAAAACAGAGAACTAAATAAGTCTCTTGGTTTACTACTCTGCCCTGGAATTCTCAGTCCCAAAAGTTTCCTTTCTCAGGACCACATTGCCAAGACTGGTCCAGGCTATGCCTGGTCCTTCCTTGGTAGTTCCTCTCTTTTCTCCTAGAGTTTTCTGCCTTAACAATGCCACAGCCCAAAAAAATCTCACCAGCCTTTCATCTGCTTTTCTTTCATACCAAGAAATATGTACCCAGGTTTGGGAGTGAGGCTGCAGTCTAATTCTTTGAAGAAATAACTGCTTTCTTTTTTCCCCTGTGGTTGTGCTCCTCTGTCTTGATGCAGAAGCAATACATTTGGAGGATGCGAAGGGCTTGAGAGGTGAAAGAATAAAACATAAAAAGAAAAATGTTGTTGTGTAGGCAGAGCAGGGAAGAGGACAGAAGAAGTCATCATACATAAACAAAAGAAAAACACATGTCTTGGGAAAACACAGGAAAGAAAGAAAATAGACTTGAAGAGAGGAAACTGACGCTGGAGATTCCTTTGAGCACTTGCCCATGTTCACAAGTCTTTTTCTCCCACGGTACCCATAACCAAGTGCAGTACCCTTGTGGAAAACAATGCCTTCCAATATGCTACACTGGAAAATGTATTCCTAGTTTTGTTTGTAAAGCTGAGAAAAAGGAGAAGAATATTCTGAATTTGTGCTTTGTTCACTTGAAGCTAAAACTGTCTTTCTATCCTCTGCTGGTCTTTTCCTAGGTAACCTAATTTGTCCTGATCAGAGATTGAATGATTTATTCTGGCTTCTGCCAAATGTCATGGCAGCCAACAATCTGTCAGAGCCTACCTTCACTTCCATGCTCTGCTATTCCTATGAGGAGAGATGGGACAGGTGCTTGGAGAAGGGTATCCTGACTTTGTGGAAGGGAAAGGTTGAGGTCCTTAGGTCACTTTTTTTTTTACCCCTGCTGCTTTAATGGTTTCATACCAAACAGGAATTTGGCTTCAGAATTAAGAAGACTGAATTATTTTTCTGGCTTGCTGATCTGGACAGGAGCAAAGTGAAATAAGTAAGAACTGGTCTAGCCTTTTAAACCACTGTAAGCCTTTTTTCTCTTTTGAGGTAATTAAAAAAAAGATGGAAACATACCAGATACACAGAAGACTCAGCGATGTACCTATAAAGATGCATAGAATGCAAACGAACCCTGCACATAGAAGCAAAAAAAATCCCCTCCCTATGTTCATTTAGAGTCTTTTTTCAACAGATGAGGTGAAATTTGAGCAGATACTTAAATTTGGTGCATGTTCTCTTTTGAGGTCTACCCTAGAATACAGTTAATCTAGCTCTCCTGCACAGAGTGCAAGTGCAATAACAGCTTTCAAAGCATGCCAGGTAATAATATTGTGCCAGAGACATGTCACAAATAAACATTGAATTTGAAGCACCTTGGTATATCAAGAATTGATCCAAGTACTTTTCACAATTTAGAAGGTTAATCCTGAACTATGTGTATTTTCAGATTTTAATGCTTTTAAAAGGAAAACATCCGTTATCAACTATCATCTTACTCAAAACCTTGGACTTTGCCAAGGATCAATACAAGGCTTTGTTTGCGGAGACATGAACAGTGATAGCACAGTTTACAAATCTTCCTCCAAAGCAGAGATTGTATTTCTTACTGAGGATTTTCCAGTGTTTTAGGTATGTTTAGGTATTCTGCACCATACAGTCAAACACTTTACAAGAACATGTGTATAAAATATTCTTTACATGAATATATAATTGTTGCTTCATCAGAGCCCATATGCTTGCTTACTTCATAGGAGCATGAATGTGCTATTTTAATCCTCTCTTTACTCTTTTCTCCTAAAGAACATTTTCTTCTTCTGGTCCGTGACTAAACACATAGCTAGAGTTTTTACAATCTGAAGATAAGTGAAAGCCAGAGGGAAAGAGAGAATGTGTCCAGAGGAAAACATGAAGGGGGAGATTCTTGCACTCTGGTGCTAAGAGTATCATGAGTGGGAGCTTGCACCAAGTGCTTCTACACAAATGGATGCAGTGTGGGAAACATTAAGTGGAATTACCAGTTATTGTGTATCTGTAGAAAAACTATCAGATACAGAAATGTGGTGGAATGGCTCCCATGATTAAGTGCTGCAATAGGTTTTTGTGCAAGTTTTTTACATCAGAGGACAGATCAACACAGGTGACATTGCAGTATGTATCTGTTAAATATCATCTGATCAGAAATACCAAGACAAAAGCTTCTTTAGACACAACACTTTCATGCCCTGGTACACATGGGGACTTCAGCCACTCTGATATCTGTTGGTAAAATACACAGCTTGGTGCAAACAATCTGGGAGATTTCTGGGGTGTGTTGTCAAAAAGTTGACTTGCTCCTAATGAAGGGGATCAATTAACTAGGGATATGCTCTGTTGGACCTAGTACTCTCATAGAGTTAAGAACTGGCTAAGGATGTGAAGGTCAAGGGCAGCCTTGACTGCAGTGACTTTAAGATTGTGGAGTTTAAAATTCAGAGAAAGAATGAGCAAGACAAATACTAGAATCACAACCACAGACCTAAGGAAAGCAAACTTCAGCTTGTCATGAATCTGCTTGGCAGTGTCCCATGAGAGACTTTTTCAAACAAAAACTGAAAACTTGAAGAAGAACATACTTACTTTTTGAAATACTTATACTTGTGTGTAACTTCTACTATTTAATGTTCATAATTTCACTAAAGTAATAATAGTAGAGAGAAGAGAGAGGATCATTAATCACCATATACTCAGCTCTTCAAAAACGTGACCTGAAATTAGAAGGCTACGCTAGAGTCTAAATATGAAGACTGAGTGGTGTTCAACATTTGCAATGTAGACAACATGGATTATACAATTAATATACTTCTTATAATGAATATCTAATATATGTATGAGATTTTTAAAAAATTGATGTGTTATAATCGGACCCTAACTACATATTCTACCAAGGTGGGAAGTCTATTAAGAAAATATAATACCTGTAAATGTTCATCAAAATTAATTTGGGGTTTTCAAAATTTTCAATAGTCTATTCATTGTAACGCACAGATTTGGAAACATAACCTCAAATTAACAAGTATGGACAGAGGGTAGGGCAGGCTATCCAGGAGCCAGAAGATTTTAAACAAGGAAGAACATCTCCTCTAGAAGGCATGTCAGAACAAATTAAACTAGGCTTCTACTCTGAAGTATTTCATAAAGGAATCTCTATTAAATACTGAGGAAGTCCAGAGAAATTAGCCTCCTGTGCCTGAAGCTAGTCATTGTAAATACCCCCCAATGTCTTGCTTGATACTATGTCTTTATATAAAAGTAGATGAAATAATTGGACTATCACAAAAATATGGAAAAAGTACTTGGGCAGATAAGAAAGGTTCCTTTGATGTAAATTTGAATTTTGAACTTCAAGAGATGCATGATGACATTAAAATAGATCAGAAAGAACCCTTGTGGTTGAAAAGACAAAGATAAAAGCAGAATATAAAATTATTCTACCTCTATTTCTCTCTCTTTGACCATTAGTTGGAATCCTGAAATAATGAATAAAAGAAAAAACACTAATGTTAATATTTAAATATTAACATTTTTTTTATTTTAAAAGAAGTAGAGTCTTTTCTTCTGACCTTTATTTACCTTTTAATTATTCCATTTGTGCAGGAAACATCTAGAATGAACGTATTCTAGAATACTTATGAAAGAAAAAAATACACATTTAAAATTTGCTCAGGTACAAACTGCAGGACCAGATTCTTTCTAAGACAGAATTTAAAGCAGAAAAAAACCAATCTGCTGGATATAAGGTAAGTTAGCCAAATGTCTAATGAAACTTGTTTACACAGCACAGCAATAAAAATATAGATGTTATGTATGTGCATCCGAAGCACATCACATCACCAGCCAAAACCACTTTATATCACCTTGAAGGTCCTTTACCCAACAGTTTGAAGACAATTTTTTGCTTACTCTCTTGGGTTTTTTTCCTATTTACATTCCTTGAATATGTACAAGGTTAACTTTGAAAGAGGTGATGCATTCCCTCTGTGCTTTCCATATTGGGAAAGGTATTTTGGATATGTATCTGTTTTATCTTTATTTGAAAGGATTTCACAAACAGATTGTTTCATAGTTCTCTTCATGATCAAAAGAGAAAAAGACCTGGATAAGGCATGATCAAAAGAAATTTAAAAACAACTCCACAATACTTAATTTGAGCATAAATAAATAAATAAATGCAAGTCAGATAAGACTGAACAAACAGATGGAAAGTAAAAATAACATACAAATAACAATTAACTTACGACTGTGCATAAGACCTTTCATGCAGTACGAAGAAGCTACAAAAACAAAATCAATAGCAAGTAGTGGGTTTAGTCCTTCTACATAAAATAAAATTTTCTTGTTAGAATTGAAAAGATGTTTAGTAAAGATATCTTGTTTCTTCAATTCTGTATAGACTTTTGCATATCTATTACAGCTTGATATGCAGGACGATTTCTACAAAGGTAAACCAACAGAATAACCAGTATCCATGTGACAGGAATATCCTCATATTCAAAATAGAAAGGAAACAAAAAAAAAGTTGAAATACCAGCCTATTAGTGCAGCATTTGGTATAAAAATACTGAAATTAAAATATTACTAATGTTTAAGGCCAGAAATTGATTCAATATTGAATACTGCTTCAAAGGCTGTACCTTTGTCTTTAGGAATATGACAATGCAGATTTCAAACCTGTAAAGATTTGGGGATACGTTTTTAGTTTGAAAGGGTACAGAATTCCATGCAATTTACAGGATAGAAAAGGTTATTTTGCTTATTATGCATGCTCTAAGGCATATATAGTGCTGTAAATATTCAGTAATTTATCACTGGGGTAAGACAACAATTAATTAAATCAAAATGAGGTAACAAACTCATTGACCAATATTTGATTACTATTTTAAATGATTTTCAATATTCCCTAGATAATCACCATATTATGACATGGAATTCACTCAGCATCAAATAGGGGATGACTTACTCATATGAGAGGTCAGTTTTAAAGCTTTGTGAGAAAAATCTCTATGGATTCTTTCTAAACTCAGTAGACAAAATAAAGTTCTCCTGTGAAAAGATCAGAACAGTTTAATTAGGGTACAACTCTGAACCATCCATAAAAGAAGCCTTTCAATTAGCTATAACGGAAGCCGAGGGAAACTTGGGAAACATAAGTGCTAAGAACACCCACTTCTGTTACAATAAAATTGGAACTGTGTCTGCTGAGTGGTTATTACACCTTAGGGTTCAAAACTTTAAATTAATTATCATTAGGTCAAAAGGAGAGAGGGGAAAAAAAAAGCCCCTAAGGTCATATCCAAATGGATTAAAGTAGAATGGAAAATAAATGGTTGTTCACACACCTTCTAGTCCTGAACTTCAAAATAAGGACTAGGGAATGTATTTCCTAGGATATGCCAAGAGATTTAGAGATTTATCATTACTCTCTTATATTAGTATTACCATTGAACCCCAAGGCCACTCTCAGACTGTCCAAGATAGTGTTTAGTATCTTCACAGTTTAAAGACAAGGAAGACAGGTAACATTAGAGTGGGGGATAGAACACTAAAGTAATACACATGTATGCTAAGTTACTTCTCTACATCAGGCAATTTCTTGCATTTTTTATAGATAAGAATACTGGGTCTGCTTGTTATTCATTTTGGTTATGTCCTTAGTACTCTGCACTTAGTAGTATATAATCTTGTAAATTTTTACCAGTCCCAACTGAAATTTTTTAATTCAGAGAATAAACTCTTTGGGAAAGCCTTTTTCTAGTTTAATCAGCTTCTCCTGAGGGTAAATATAGTGTAAGTTATATTATAAACTCAAGAAAATAGTATTTTGAAGGCTACTTGTCCTGTAAAGATCTGGTACTCAAATGCTTTGACTTAAGATGTATTTCTAAAATATGCCTTTTCCAACTTCTTGCAAATCTAAATTTGTCCACGTTGGAAAATTCAGGATGTTGCCATTAACGCATGCTCTGTAGAAACTTTAGGTCTTAACAGCTTTGGGTTGGTGTAGATGCTGCCTTTGCTGGATGAGGCAGCTCCAGCCAGTGCAGAGTAAAACTTTCTGATAGTTTGAATGCCTGTGGACCATGAGGAGTCCAGGAGTAAATTCTTTTAATCTCTACACGAAGCATGAGCACTCTCCTCGGCATTCACTGAACACTGAGGAACTGTGAACATTCAAAATGGGAAAAGAAACAAGATGAACATAAATAGGCATGAGAGAGTGAATTAGGACTGAAAACAAAAAGCCCACCTGAAGGAGAGCAGTTCAAAATTGGAACTAGAAGTGCTGTAGATAATAACAATCACACAACGGTAGAAATTTGAAAGTGAAATCACAACTGGGTTGGCATAAACATGGCAAGGCAAGGAAAACAAGAGTCAGGGATTATGATGCAAGTTGAAAGAACTAAAGGGGTTAGTGAGCAAAATTATTTGCAAAGGCATTGGGACATTGAGATTGGGAAGGGATCTGGAAAGGGCAAGTGGTGAGGCAGTGGGACAGATCTCAGGAGGAGCTGTGCCACTAGAGGCAACTAGGGCAAGCCACAAACTGTGCCATGGCTGCAGGAATGCAGGCACAGGAAGAACAGGAAGGCTAATGGAGAAGCAAAGAAAGACCTGGGACTAAGCAAAGAAATGGGGGGAAAGATTGGGTCTGACTGCACCAGAAGATTATGAGTGTGGCAGAAGTCTGGAGTGAGGAGACTAGCTGGATAATGCCCTAGTGCATGCTGTCACCATGGAAAAGGCATAGGAAGCGTTTTGCATAAAGCCTACCTCATCAGTTGAAGAATCTCCTAGTAATTCAATAAATTACTTAATAAAGAAGTCATTTGATCAGCAGGTAATACAGTCAAGGGTCCAGAGGAGGAATGCCCATTCTCTATGTGCTATTTTTAAATCTCTCAGCTTCTCAATTTGTAAAAAAAATGCTGGATCCCAGTACCAAGACAGGGGTCTACAAGATGGAAGTTCACCTTATTCTCTACATCTGGCAGTGACAAATGACCATTATGGCTAGAAAAACTTGATGTACTACTTAATCGCATTCTACTATGTGCCATTACTCTGGGGTTGCTAAGGAAAAGATTATATTAATTGGAGTTTGATTAGTTTATGAACATGATTACTTGACATGGTCATCAGTAAAAACAGGAAACTGCCTCAGTAGCAGCTTGAAAAATTCACCATCTTCTGCTTTTAGTAAAATTATACAGAGCTAACCATTTCTGTTGGAAAACAACACTCTTCTCAAGCACATGCCGCGATACAGTAGCATTTTGTTATTTTCCTTTTTTATATGGGGGATGTCTTTATCTTTCAGCATGATAAATAACAAGTTCTACAGAACTGTGCACATTAAATCATGCCAGAGCATAAAAGTGGCAATGCTGCTTCATATTACAAGAATATAAGCATATAAAATGCATGATAGTTCACAGTATTTTTAGGAACTTTAAATTTTATTTTTGGTATGTAAACAAGTGGTAAAATATGAAGAATATAAGGCAATTTTCAGTGCTATAAAATTTATACAAACTAAATTATTTTCCTATATGAGTGAGAGAGGAGGCAATGCCTCACACATCAAACACATTACCATGATTTTTCACGTGCCCTAAGATACTTACACTGACATAGTAACGTTCATTCACTTGTTCAAAATATTTCAGCTTTCCAAAAAAAAAAAAAACAGCTGAGAACTGCTTTGCAAATTTCTTTTTAAGATTTCCTTCCAAAAGACATAATTATTTTTCTACTATGTAAAAAAACAAAGGGCAGTTGTTCATTACTAAGACAATAACATGAATCTCTGTCCCTTTCTACTTCCTTTCATCAGTCTGTTTTAATATCCTGGCCCCTAGGTTTTCATCCTGACTGTTAATATTGCCGCCAAATATCAGCAAAATCTGAGAAAGTATGCACAACCTCCCAAGCCATAACATGGACTACATAAAACTCATAATTAGGAGCACACACTAAATTATCAGAAAATAGAAAAAAACTATTCTCTCGTCTTAGAATGTCCTAGTACTTTAGGATATACATAATTTTAAATTGCAATTGTGATTGTGAAGTTAATAGCATCCTTTTGAATGTGATATTTCACTTTAAGATAGTTTAACTTTTGGGCTTCATTCAGATTGCCACTGTTCTAGGACTTTTTTTCCTCTTTGTGGCTGTCATTGCAACTAGGATTGCTTTTAAAAAGCAACATAATTAATTTGCCAAAATCTCTTAAGAATAAATAATTTTAAAATGTTTTATTGTATTTTTAAAAGGAATGCTATTCTATTGTATTTAAAAGAAATGCTATTGTATGTATTCTATGCATTATACTTATGTTACAAAACATATATGTGGGGATAACTATCCTTCCAAGCACTCAATTTACTACAAGAAAAGACTGTAATATTTTGCAAAGCAATTGTTCTATCTTTGCTAAATTACAACCTCAATCATAACTCAGCAAATGTTTCTAGGCCGCTGTGACAAACATCATGAACAGGATGATTCTGATTACACAGTTTTTTCTAGAGATTGTATCTTCCTGCCCTAATTCACCTGTCTTGCAGCCCTGACAAATTCCAAAGCAGAGGAGCACCATCTAGTTGTTTCTACACTAAAGCTTCTGTCCTTTTCTTTAAAAGTATGTACTGGTTTTGATAGTATTCTTTTCACAAAAAACAAGATGTTAAATAATTAGAATTGTTTTAGGTATATTTAAGCATGAACTTCCTTTGTATTTTTTAATATTTATTTCTAGATGGATGCAAGAAGGTATTCTAACAACCAAGAACTTAGCAGATTTTACTTGCTTGGCTCTGTTGTGTGTGTTTGCAAGTAGGATTTGTGTCTAGACAGAGGACATCTCAGCATCATACACCAACAGGAATGATCTCAGGAACTCCTCTGCACTGTTCTCAGAGATGAGTAAGACCTACTAGTACAGTCAGGCTCTGTCAAAGTCCTCAGGAAAGGTGAAAATAGCAGATCTATGAGGCAATACACACCCATGGTTCTTCAATCTTTCCTAAAGCAAACACCTATCAGTCAGGTGGGTTTACCTTTCTCACTTTTAACTGTAGAAATTTTTTACAGTGTTTGAGAAACATAATCAGGATTTTTAGTCCCAATTTCAGCAGCATACTTCTTGTTTAATACAGCAGAGATATTTTATGCAGACGGCAAGAAAGTGCAGAGTCAGGATCTTTGCTGTAATCAGCTCACCTGCAGACTAATACTGCAGACTCCCCACTAAATTTTAAATGGATAATTTTATGTATGAATTCTTTAGTTTGTCAGCATGCTTCAATGCAGTATATATACTAACACCAGAAGAAAAGAAGTATTTGGCAAAAACTTAATACCTAAAGAGACCTATTTAAGCCTGCCTATATAAAAGTCTGGGAGGAGATCTAAGAAAGTCATTATATCGTTTTTACAGTTTCCCAAATGAAAATTATTTTCATACTTTAAAACTTCCTAAGGCTGCATATTCAAAGGCACCTGGAGACCTACACTATATTCTAGACATTAATTTAATAAATCTAGAAAGACAGTCACACACAGAAGAAAAAACTATCCTGCAAGATGCCTATTTCTTTGCCTTTGCCTGCTAAAAAAAAATCTCCAAGCTACAAACTAAACAAGCTCAATCACTGGACTGGGATGAACAAAATTACCTGTTCTTAGAGACAAAAGAATACAAGTAAACCAAAGGTGAAGAATTGTCCACAGGTCTATAGACTTAATGAGGGAGTTGCTACAGGACGGCATGGGAAAACACAAAGCACATTTATATACATCTTCAGTGTTATAGTACAGCTTGAAAAGAATTATTAATTGACTGAAGAAAAAAACTGGACTAACAAGCTGGACAAACACTTTAACTCATTAAAGGTGGAAGTTTGTTTTAACTTGCTATATAATTCACTTTTAAAAGTTGGTAGGCTGGGAAACATATGGCTGCTACAAATTCAATTCTTCAATTGAAAGAACTGTTAGAAGCAGCTTTCCATGACTTTCCATGAGGTCAGATTTAATATGAAATTAGTTAATGCATTCTAATATTGTAAAAAAACATTTAAAGTTAAAATAATCAAAATGTATTTTCATGACCTAGTGCTAATGGTAGTGCTTCCTTGGCTTTGTTTCTCCAGGAACCAGTAAGTTAGAGACATTTCAGAGACTAACAAAAAAAAATACTTTAAAACTGCAGATGGTATCTCATTTCCTATTCAGACCCTAGAACTCTATTTAGCTTTCATAATCTGGATCCTGAAAATTATTCTGATCTGTCAGATAAATACAAATTAAAATAAATAAACAAACCAAATAAAAACAAATATGAATATTGAAGAGCTGGTAATTTCACAGTTAAAAAAGTTAAAATACCCAATGCATTCTATAGACCAATATTAGGACCATTATGCCAACACCTACTATGCTTCTTAAATCAAAGTGTGGTAACCCTGAATTAGTTAAAAAGAGACAGAAAAATAAACAAAGGAAATACTTCAATATCTATATCGGTCTGCTACCTCCACGGAAGTGGAATAGTCTGTCAGAATATTAAAACAAAGTCACTGGCATGTCTCCAAGATAACAGCTGTAACATACTCAGCAAAGTCATACATCACAACAAACAATCTCTGCAGGAACAGAGACCATCTAAATAAAACCAAAAATGGTTGTGATTCTCTGCTTCTTGGGAAGATCTAGAATGTTAGCCGATACTTAGCTAGGTTCTTAATGATCAGCCTAGCCATGGTGCCCCAGATCACTATGTGTTTTCTGCATCCAAGAAGCAAGTCCTTTGAACATCCAGTCTAACCCTACAGAGTTGGGTGTGCTTGTACAAGCAATCTCTTTCACAGGTCTCTGTAACATTCCAAAGGCCTTCCTATTCACTTCCTTGATTCACCTTACTGTCCCAGATGCTCCTGCCTTTCATCAACCACACTGACCACATTGTGTCAGTATCTGAAAAAAAGAGGCAATTTGTGAGTCTGGGGAAAGTTGAGAAAGAATCTGAGCCCCAAGAGAGCTCCATCTAAAGAGAAGCATAATCCAGCATGGTAATGTCCCATTTTATCTCACTCCCAGTCTTTATTCACAGTGAATGGTTTGAACTGCTCCATGTATCTCCAGGGGGGTGTTAAGTATACATCTACTGCCAAGCTAAGGAATGAATATCAACCTTGTTGCAGACAAGACTACATTACAGACATCTCAAGCACTCAGAAATGCCACAGATACTAGAAAAACATTCAAGTCCATTTGATGAGCAGCAGGTTCATACCACGGCACCAGAGTTTTATTTGTTTATTTGTTTTGAGGAGGAGAGCTGTCACTCCAGAAGAACTATGAGACAACAGAAAGAGCCTAGTGCAGAGCTATGCCTAGGGCTGCATTTTTCTACCTGAAATATGGGTACACTCAACACAAGTGTCTCACTTTTTGTTCACATGACATGGATTCCTGCAAGCTTCTATTTTCTCTCAGATCCAGAGAAGCAGCCTCGGTAAGAAGAATGAATACTCCAGAACTGACATCCTCACTCACACAGTTTCCTCTTTGAATGTCCCAGTCAGCTGCTGGCCAAGAACCAAGAGGCGGGTATCTGCAAACACTGGCATTTCTGCAGCTGTTGTTCCTGGTCCCAAATAAGCTGCCTTTTTTTTTTTTTTCCATTTGTTTTTCAAGAGGGAAAAGGCAGGACAATGGCAAGGTCAAAAGAGCAGAAAGGCAGATGTTATGATAGTGTGTCAAAGGAAAGAATACTCAGCATTATAGCAGTGGGGGTTAGTCTTCTCTGTTAGGAAGTAACACAAAAAATTTTGGTTGACTTCTGAGCTTCAGTGGGTTTTTTTTTTTTTTTTTATGGTCTGTACAAATCTCTGTTTACTTATTTATTTATGGCTTACTGCTACAATATTTGCTTAAGGACAGATTCAGTTTAGACCTCAAGTATACATTGCAGTGATCAGAGACTGACCTCTTTTCAGGTGGGAGAAAGAGGTGGCATTGCTGGCAAGCAGGAAGCATCAAGGAAATCACTGTTGGTGCCAGGCAATATTTGCACATGCAATTTAACACTTTTCATTTCCAGTACTAAGGAAAGTTCTATTTTCTCTCCCTTGTGTAATAGGAATTTACGCCAGGCTGCATGGAGCTCTGAGTGAACTGGTCTAGTGAAAGATGTCCCTGCCCAGAGCAAGGGGTTTGGAACTGCAGGATCTGTAAGTTCCCTTCCAACCCAAACCATTCTATGATTCTATTAGAACTCACAGTCAGTAAGCTGTGGTTTTGCTTTGTAAAAGCAGCTGACCAACTCAGTAAGCAAACTACACGGCTGATGATTCTCATAATGTTTTTTTTTTTCCCCTAAAGATTTTTTTTTTAATGTTTGTGAAGAAGCGTAGTAGCCAACAGTCATTGCCAAAGACTTGCTTCCTTCCTAACAATGTTACCTGGACCTCAGCCATGTTCCTTCCCTGTTACTTGCTCATTACCCTGAAACTGTTTTGCTCTCTCTGTTTCCTTTTGGTTGCAAATGCTGTTAATGAGACGGTAAAGCTCTTTCTTTAAAGAATATGTAGAACTCCATTATGTTTACTCCATGTTCTGGTCAAAACAGCAGAGCTGCACCATTTTATCACAATTAATTACGGCCTTTTGAAACAATGAAACTTCAGTTGAAATGTTTCTGCTGCGTTTAACAGGACATAGGGACACCTAGGAAAAAAGCAATGAACAAACAGCAGCTAATTAATTCTGATAGCATTCCTTTGCTTCAGGGTAGTTGGAAGGATTAAATCAGACTAAGAAAACAGATGCCTCTCCTGACATATTGAAAATATATCATTGCAGGTTTCTCACATTAAAAAGCAAAATGTTTACATGAGCTCCCCCATGCTACTTTGTTCATACCTGTTCATATTCAGAAACGGAACCCTTTGATCCTTATCTATGAATGAGCTTGGTTACCCTTGAATTTAATAAAGAATGTCTTTATCTCTGTTGGTCAGATAGCCTTCTTTCAGATCAGGAAAGCAAGACCAATGTTCCTATGGTGTAAAATAAAACTATTACAAAGATTGCTAGCTGTTTTCTTTTTAGTTTCTAGGTGACTTCCGAAACTCAGCTGATATTGAAATGTGATGTAAGAATTATTTTAAAAAATGAAAGAACTGCTTTCCCCACAGCATTTTAAGTTTAATCATGTTCACGATTTTTTCTTTGTCACCAGAAGCATTAATCAGCTTTGATTCATGTAAAGATCATATTCTGGCATGCTTCTTTCTTGTGATGTGATGGATATAGCCTACTTTTCTAAAACCCAATATGCTTGTTTACTAGAAGAAGTTTCTTTTTTCTTTATTGCTCCACCCCAGCCCCATCCCCCACATATATACATTTCCTGTGTTCAGCAATTAAACATAACTTTTGAAGCAACACATGGCATAGCCTAGCTTCATAGTCAGGGTGTAGTGATTCTGATGTTATGATCACAGACAGGTCTGGGACTAGGACATGATTTTCCTTTTTCTCTCTGAGGCCAGATATGAATAAAGTCCTGAATTCATTTCTCATACAACATAGGGTCACAGTCTGGAAAAAAACAAGGATCACCACTGAATAATGCAAAAAAGAGAGGACATACATAATACCACTGTGAAAAATGAGGCTGTAGTTGATAATATGCTGTCTTTAATAATGAAGCACACTTAAGAAGTTTCTCACCCTGAAGAGTTCCTTCTGCCCCTTCCCTGCCCTCTGACTTTCCTCAATCAAATCACTAAAATGAAGTAACATTGTTCAGAGAAATGGGTCTTGGAGGAGAAAATGTTACTTTTAACCTGGACACAGACAACTATGCATCATGAGCATCTTACTGCCACCAAGAGACGACAGCAAATTACAGTATTACTATATGTGTATGCAAGGGATAATTTCCCTAGCCTGCTTCACCTTCAAAGATATTTAATCATGGTTGTACTGTATGAAAATTGTGTGCCCAAGTACTTAAGGTCTCTGCATTTAAAACAAGAGGAGAAAATGTTATCCTTTGTGTTGTTGTAAAATGAAAAATGCCCTTGACATTTATTATACTACAATTACGATGAGTCTAATTTGTAGTAGACTTGTCAAACTGTTGGAAAGCATACATCATCCCAGTAATATTTTCTCTAGGCTTCTAATATGACATCCATATACTGGATCCAAAGAACTTCCCATATAGGAAATAAAATGGACATAGACCTTGCTCAAAAAGACACAAACCTCACTCATTCTATTGTTTCTCCCTAGCTTTGCTGCTCCTGAAGTTTCTTTCTGTAAGAATACTTTATCTCTTCCTGAGCCTTAAGAGACATTAAAATACTTTTTATAACCCAATATATTGCCAGTAAGAACTCCTTGTTCTAACTGGAAGGCAAAGCAGATGAATTCCACATCACTGAGTATATTCCTAGAGCATGAATACTTTTACAATCCCATTTGTGACTCTATATAGTACTTTTTATTCGAG
Source organism: Dasyornis broadbenti (assembly GCA_013397935.1). NCBI lineage: Eukaryota > Metazoa > Chordata > Aves > Passeriformes > Dasyornithidae > Dasyornis > Dasyornis broadbenti. The sequence goes on along the minus strand of VZRN01003866.1, from coordinate 272,951 downwards.
CAAGTATAGTGATGCAACTTTTTCCTAGTAATATATTCACTTCCTTTTTGCCTGACACAATTTTGCTGCTCTCTGCAAGTTCTTCATGAGAGTGCCATGAGCTATTTCTTTGCCCTGATGTTCTGCCATTTTTGAGAATGCTGGGTTTGGGCCTCATTTTTCCAAACCAGCTAACAGTTCGAGACGTTCAACCCACCCCTCTCTACATGTCTTGTTTCAGAGGAAGGCAGATGATATTTTTGAAGACTATCAGCACTTATCAAGACAGAAGAAGTTAACATAGGCCATGAACAGGCAATGAATCTGTCATTCAACTGTTAACAATTCATGTACACACTTTGCTTCTTGTAAAAATCTTTTTTCAAGACTCAGTGAGAAAGGGTAATCAATCATTCACTTGTTTCTATGTAAGAGCAGTTAGTTTTGGGCAGCTATTGAACAATCTGCTATGCTACAAATTAACAGGTGAATGCCATAGTGACTTCTCTATAGGTCCATACCTTAGCAACCAAAATGCTCTGTATAGTAGCCACCCTGAAAGACAGGCACCCAGAATCATCAGAAGAAGTCTAGTCATGGGTCTGAAGCCTACTACTCATGCCCAAAGAGTTTTTATGGCTAGCCATATCCTCATGAGCCTCGAGTGTTAATTTCCAGCCAACAAAAACTGATGAAAAACTTCAACTAGATGAACAGAAATTAGTTTTGGAAATGTTATGCATATGAGGCTGCTGGGCCTCATGAAAGAATACATTTTTAACTTTATCAGCAAGCATATGGAAATGTAACACATGTGTCGCAAATTAACAATGCAGCAAGAACAAAGTAATCTCCTAGTTCACATGATGTCTAGCTTTGTGTTACACTGTATCAAAACTGCATTACGTGAAAGAATGCAGAAATGTAAGTCGTTAGATAACCACCTCAAAATTATCTCATTCTTAGACTTTGTACAAAACAATCTTTGATCTAAAACTTTGAGATGCCTTATAAAAGTCAAATAACAGTCCTGTTTATCCATCTGTGACTTTTGTTTCTTTCAGTCTGTGGATCTCTTCAGCTTTTCCAGTAGATCTTTGTGTCACTTTAAATTTTCATATCCATTGGGTTATTGCATAACAAATACTGTTCATATTGCAAATCCTTACTAAGTGAACTATATATCTGTAGCTCATTCTTAACTGCAGAGCACCCTTTTATCTTGTTTTGTTATGTTTTGAACACTCTGACAAAGTTGCTGACTCTTCTCATAGTTTTCATTGTATTCTGATGATCCAAATATATTATCTCTGCCTTGATGAAAGAGAAATTACAATCCAGCTTCAAGCAACTGAAAAGCAAATGGGTTAATCTTCAATGTTCCCAAGCCTCCCATCTGCCATTTACCTTCTTCCTCATAATCCATTCCTGAATTTTTTTCCATTTAATATGAGCTGTTCCATAATCATTACCAGCTTCACTGGAATAGCATAAAAGATTAGTTTGGTCCCTCATAACCAAAAATACATGATGAGCAATAGAAACAATCAAAATGGGTTTGCTCTACTTGAACATAAATGGACATTTATCTAGCATTTGTTATTTGTTCCTTTGCTGCTTGCTTGCAACCTACTTTCACATATAGTGACAGTTACACATAGTTCTGCTGCACTTCTTTCACCCATTTACGGTGATAACAGATTAACTAAGCAGAGACGGAAGTATGCAAAACCTCTTTGCGGTTCTTAGTCTCTGGGCAACTTGCTCCATTGCTTGGCTGCCCAGTTACCTCAGTCTCCCCTCAAAGGACAAATGTTCCAGCTATCCTGATGGCCCTTTATTGAACTTGCTCCAGTTTCCCCATGTCTTCCTTGTACAGAAAGAACCAAAACCACACTTTATTACTGCCAGATGTCCTTCCTGTCCAGGTGTAGGACTTTGGATACACCCTTGTTGAATTTAACAAGGTTCCCATCAGCCGATTCAGGTCCCTGCTGAATGGTAGTTTTAAACTCAGGAGTGCTGACATGACCCCTCAGCTGGAGTCACTCACAAACTTAATGAATTACTTTTTTATAGCATCAAAGCTCTTGCATCTAACTTGAAACTTTAGAAACATAAAAATATGTATTCTCAGTCAGAGTTTACCTAACCCAGTAACCTGTCTCAGATAGAGTTTCAACCTATTTATGGTTTCAGGATTTCCTGAACTAGGCATAACTGTGAAATATTTAGTAACCCACCTGAATTCTGTGACCACTTCTGTCAGCCATTGCACCCAGCTGCTAGGAGTGCTACCATTTAAATTCCTCTCATGTAGAAAAAAACCACGTTTTCTTTTTGTTATGAATATGATTTCTACTGATTTCTTTCGATGCCTGTGCTTTATCAGGAAAAGAGAGTGAACTGCCTCTCCTCTATATCCCTCTCCAGGTCACTCATCAGTCTTTACACCAGTTTTTACACACCCACCCCCACTTAGCTATTTTCCAGACCATTTTGAGGCCCTCTAAACCATACGGACTCTATTACGTACCTCTGCTTACACAGCTTGGGGGACAAGCTCTGCTAATAGGATGTAGGTGAACTAGTTACAAGTATAGTAATACTCGTTGTTTTGCTGCCTATTCCCAAAGAGACATTAACAGAAAGCTCCTTTCCTTTGTGTACTACTTTATCCCTAATACAAGTCAGAAGCTTTAGTTGGCAAGTAAAGCACTTCAGATGCCTTCAAACGATTTTTGGTCATTCATGTCAGGGAGATATAAGTTCACACCACTGTTCTCTTTGCTGTGTCCACTGCTTCTGGATCTGACTCAGCTGCATGCAAATGTGAATCATGCCTCAGTTCACAGCCTGAACTCCAAACTTACCCTACCAGCACTTTTCCTGAAACTCAGGTAAGCTGTGGAGCTGTGGAGATGGAAACCTTAAATTGCTCACATGTTCAAGCAAGACCTGCCTGAACACACATAAGAGGACTGTATTTTTTAGCAGCATCTTTCAGGCTGCTTTGCCAAGTGATAGTAGGATCATAAAGCATTGGGGACACTCGTTGTCAATGCTGTCTTCCATAGTCCAGAACTGCATCTCCGCAGAGATGTACGAAAAGCAAGAAGCCTGTGTTCAGTAGTCCAGTTCTACACTGCTTGGGAAAACCGCAAACCTTCACAAAAGAATTTTAGTACAGAGGTCAGATAAACTGGCTTTTCCACCCCTTCACAGCTGCAGTCTTAGCCTGAACCGTAGGCAGTGAAAACTTCTCAGAGGGAAAATGCATAAGCCTTCCACGCCAGCATGAACAATGCAGACACCTGCTTGAGTCATGCTCTCAATTACATGATGGGCTGTTATTTTTCAGCATGTTGCTGTCTTTTTTCTTCCACAATAGGCCTTTGGGGTCACATTGTGTCAAAGACATTGTCTTATGGGTGAGTTAAAACTTAACAAGGATAGGTCTCTATCAAATGCCAAATAAAGTCGGTGCTGTGTCAGCACATTAGCTGTGGATATAAAAACAATGATTTCTTAAATTACAGGGTAGAAAGAGAAAATAAAATTGGTCACTGCCTCAGCTGAAAGAAAAAAGCATTAACTGTTTTTTATTTTCTGAAAAAGGTCTCATACTTACTTCATGTCATTTTCTTAATCACGAACTTCACATTGGAAAAAGAACAAAATCTTCTCATTGATGAATACATTCCACAATTTTGTAAGACTACATGATCCATAATACTACACTTTCTTTGTGACAGGAAATGTCTCTCATCATTTTTCCCATTTTCCATAAAACACAAATAAGGACTGAGAGTAACAGTAAGGGTTTTTGACAATAATAAATACACATCCGTCTGACAAGCATATGCAACTTTTTTTTTCCCCCAATATTGCTCATTATGGCTATTAAAAAACTGTTTCTTCGTTTTTTTCATTAGTATATACTAATCATCTACATAATATATACTAAAATAAACAGGGAAAATATAAGATAGTCATTTCCTCTTCTCTCTTTAGAATGAACTACTCCGCAAAACAGAAGCCGAAGTTAAAACATGAGTTTTTAAGCACCAGCCTAAGGAGGAAAACAGGAGAACAAACAAGCCAGTGCTGGCAATCTCAGGAGGCATTCTGCTTGTAGAGAAGAAAAGAGACTAGAATGCCTCTGAGGCTACTGAGGTATGACTCCTCTATCTTGTTTACAACAGTTCAGCACAAAATACTGCCAACATGTGTGCCAGACTACTATGCAGTATGAAAAATGGCAAGAGTTTCCTTTCACTAATATAGACCCAGTTTTGGGCTATATTGGTACCACTTTCACTTGGCTTCCTTGCCTATAATTCTACTGTGTGTCATCAAAATTCAGTTCAGCTCCACTGGGGGTGGCCATTCCTGGGCCCAAAGGTGTCTTCCTCGTGCTAACTGGTCAGAAATAATTTTGCTGACTTTTATAACAAATAGGAAAGGAGAAAGGAAAAGGCATTCAGGGGCAACATATGGCATAGGGAAGGGACAAAAATCGTCAGTTGCATAAATCAGGATTCCTAAGATCATACTAACCTCTTTTTCATAAGATAACTGTTTTCTAGACAAAGGTAACAAAGATCAAATCTATGTTTCTTTAATAAACTGTTTGATATATGTTACATTTTTATTGCATATGAAGAAGAAGAGGGCTAGGTCAAGAAGTCCTAAGTGGGGAAGATAAATAGGCATAAGATGTGTCACAGGAGAGGGAGAACTAAAGAAGATTCCAATGGAGATCGCGAAGGTGAGTTTAAGATGCAAAGTAGTTCCAGATACGTCTTAGATACAGTTAAGATTTCATCATACTATTTTAATTATGAGCTTGAAAATAAAAAAAAAGGTGTGAAAGGAAAGCTGCAGATGGCCTGAACAGAAGCTTTATTAAAACAGAAGCAGACTAGAATATAGAAACAACTGGATGATGTCACATATTGGAATGCAAAGAAATTGGAACGTAATAGACAAACAGTTCCAATCCCAGAGTTCATGAGCTGGAAATATTACGCCACCACAACATAGTTATGTGGTCCTGAGAAAAGGATCCCAGGGTGGAGTATGTAAAGTAAATCTATCAGTCCAGTATTAATGGCACAGAACACAGCCAACAAAACACCACAGAGCTTTGTATGCTCCTTTAAAAATCAACATTCAAACTGAAACAGGCATAGACAAGAACTGTTAGGCTTACTGAGAAAATAAGGAGTCTGCCTTGTCAGAGCAGACAATGACAGCCACATGGATAATCAGAGCTGATCTCTGGAGCTTCTTCCGTGAAGGCAGCATGCAAGTTTGCACCTGCTCCTAGCACTCCTTCCCTCCTCTGCACCTGTAATGGTCAAGTAGCATTGTAGAGAGGATAACTCCAGTTTTTATACAACTGTTCAGGTCTTAAATACACAAACTGATTGACTGACTGGGATTTACTAATTTAGAGGACACAATGCACCCCACCTGTTTATTTGGGACATAACTCACACTTGGAAATTTAAGATAGAAAAAATAAATACAAAAGGTTAAAACTGTTGTTTGCACAAATTGGAAATAGGCTCATCAAGCCACTCAATTAAATAAACAAACAAACAAACAGACACCATCCAATAACCAATATACAAAATCAGAATTTACTTAATAATAACAGACCTCCTTATTTGTTCTAGGAATCTTTCATATGCTTAATGTCAAGTCCCAGGGACTAATACATAACTCACCATCTGAACTCTATGTCTGAGAAACTGTCTCTGTGATACAGCCTATAAAAATACCATCCCAAAGTTCATGCCAAATTTATATCAATCAATTAAGGACTGGCTGAGAAGGAATCTTTTGAAATACAAAAGAAACACTTGAGAATACAGCTCTTTTTAAATATTCTGCCTAACTCTGGAAAATGACTGCATTGCTTGATTTTTTTTTTTTAGTTTTATAAATTGTTTGGATGGCTGGGAAACATTTAAGTGTTCCTAGGGCTTTTACTTTTTTGGGACTATTACCTCTTTTTGATTAGGAATTCAACTGAAATGTAACCTTCAAAGTTCCTTCCTTTCTCAACACGATTAACCTGTAAAACTCTTTCTTCCTAGTGCAGCATTCTATAATCTTTATGTCCTAATAAGTACTGACTGTAGAGAAATCATATCAATCTAACAGTTAGTGCTATATTCTTAGCTTTATAGACACCATGAAATTGCATATCATCATGGCAAACAAGAAACCTATTTAGAGGGCATTTTGTTTAAGTTTACATTAACATATTAATGTATTAATATATACATTAATTAATGCATTACCGTATACATTAAGTTTGCTTAGTGTAAATAAGCCCCATTCATTGTCATTTTCAGAAGCACATTATGGCATGAAAGCTAAAACACCCTGATGTATTCAAACCGGCAAAACAGCAGCTGTAAAAATATAGTGCTGCTTTCGGTAAGTACTAGAGAATGATAAATGCTGAGAAGTAACTAACAGCAAGACAATACTGGCACAAGAACAGACAACTATTAACTACCAGTGGAATTCTCAAGTTTAGTCACCATCTGAGAATTAAGTTTTTGTAAACTCTAAAGTAACTCTGAGGTCAAAACTCCAACCGCTTAAGACAAAACTGTAAATTTGTGGGACAGTTTCAGTATTGTGCATTCATTTCCATGACAAAAAAGGTGGGCATCCCAAGCGCAGTGTTCTCATGAGTAGTCCTAGACTGCTCTGATAATGAATTACAACATCTTCTCGCAATTACTAGTTTTCATTGTCTTTACCAGTGTAGAATCAGAGCATACAGGTATAATTGCACATTTCAGCACATCTGCCTTCAGTGTCTATAAAACCTGCTACTACTTTTCAGCTAAAGGCTCAAACACAGCCTGTGGTTTTTTGGTTTTTTTACTGAGGGTTTTCAATGTACATTTAAATCTCCCTACCTCCACTTCTGGAATTGCCTTCAGATCAATGTTCATAGACACTGCATTAAGACTAGACTCCCTTTTTCTTGAGGCGCAGTTGAGAACCTCAATAAAAACATTTTATTATTGTATAGCAAAGAACAGTGAAACATACTGACAGAAGTACAAAGGATAGGTAAATACAAACATTTATATGTAGATTGACCGGTTACTTTATACACACAGTGCTGTGTCCAGTTCTGGGCCCCTCAGCTCAGGAAGGACATTGAGGTGCTGGGGCAAGCCCAGAGAAGGACAACGGAGCAGGTGAAAGGTTTGGAGCACAAGTCCTGTGAGGAGCAGCTGAGGGAGTTGGGGGTGTTTAGCCTGGAGGAGGCTCAGGAGGGACCTTATTGCTCTCTACAATTGCCTGAAAGGAGGCTGCAGCCGCATGAGGGTCGGTCTCTTCTCCCAGGAACTAGTGACAGGATGACAGGACATAGTCTTAAGCTGTGCTAGGGGAGGTTAGTTGGATATTAGGAAGAATTTTTTAACAGGAAGGGTGATTAGATATTGGAATAGGCTCCTCCAGGAAGTGGTGGAGTCACTGTCCCTGGAGATGTTTAAGCAAAGACAGGATGTGGCATTCAGCGCCATGGTCTAGTTAACAAGGTGATGTGGGGCCAGATTGAACTTCATGATCTCAGAGGTCTTTTCCAACCTAATTAATTCAGTGGCACTGTTTCCAGTAGCATTCGGCTGTGCTAAGCCTCGCCCGGCGCAAGGCAGAGCCAGAGCTGGGCCGAGCACACACCATTTCCGCCCCGACCCGCGGTGCGCCAGCGCCGCTCTGCATCCCGCTCTTCCACGGCCACGGCGCGGCCGCTGCCCGCCCCTCGTGCGCAGGCGCGCTGGCGCCGCATGCGGAGGCGGGTTTGAACCGTGGCGGGCACCGGAGCCTCCCGGGCTGCGGCGCCAATGGAGCCCGTCCTGACAGGTACCGGCTCGGCCGCCGTGCTGTGGCTTCCCCCTGCGCGGCCGGGAGGAGCCGCCGGGCTGGCGCGGGCTCCGCGCTGCCCCTGCCCCATCTCTTTGCGGCCCTTGCACCGGCGCTTCCCGGCTGGGTAGACGGAGAGCGGCCGGGCAGGCCGGGTGACGGGCCGCTCTGGGGGCCCGGCCGGCGGTAGCTGGGTGGTCAGGGCTCCCCCGCGGGCTGCTCCGACTCGCCGCGAATGGGCCGGTCCCGGCGGCGGGGCCTGTCCGGTCCCCGGTGGAGGCGGGTTTTGCCCGGGCGCACGCCCGGCTCCGCGGCGTGGCCTCCGGGGTTGGCAGGGCCAGACTCCTCCCTCGGGTCAGGTTGCTCCTTTAGGGTGGCTGCCGGTGGAGCACTGCCCGGCGAGCCCTGTGCTCTTCCTACTCCGGTCAGTCGTGGCTTTGTTCTGCATCTCAAAATTTCTGCCTCGCCAAGTTGCCCTCTCATAGCCATTTTCCTCTGCAAGCACCGCCTGAGACATTCTAAGGCTGGCGTTTACAAGAACCGATGTCTACTCAGAGCTCTTCTAGTTCAAAAAAAGCGCAAAGCGCTTCCTCATTTTCTTTTCCATCAACTGTACAAAAACTACAAAAAGCCTTGCCTTTTGCTGGACTATATTTGATTAGCTAAAATTGACTAATTATTGTAAAATACACCTTTGATGCTATTGCAGTTACACGGAGCTTTGAAGTAGCATCCCTGTAAGTTCCTAGTTTGACCTTTACTGAAATGTTCCGATCCGTTTTTCCTAGGCAAATTTTAGCTATGAAAGTTCTAAAATATTTGATCTAAGAGGAAGATACTGTCTTTTCAAATACAAGTGTAATGTTTTTCACAATCGAAGAATGAAGGTAAAAAACAACTCTGGCAGAATCTGCGTCAGTCTAGTAGTAGAAAGAATACAAAAGCGCATTGGAGAAGACTTGTCTTAAATTCTCATTTGTATCTGAAGTCGTAGTACTGATAAGGAGATTTTTCCCAGTGGTTTGCGTGAGGAAGTGGTTTATGTTTCATATTTCTCTTGTATGTCAAAAATATTTCCAGTAATTGTAAAAATATTTAATCTTTATTAAAGTACTTCTATTGTTGGAGCATTATTCTGGTTTTGTTTAGAAAGGAGACAGATGAGACTACATAATAATCAGAAGGACATGCTTAATTATCTTCGTAGCTAAGATAATTAAGCAATATTTACTAAGGATGACCCTTTAAAATTGAAACTCTCAATTTTATTCATGAATTCTAAAGGTTGTCTGGCCTGCAGTTTGCATAAAGTTGTTTTTGGTGAACTGCCATTTCTCCAGTTTTGGGAATTTTCCTGATTTGTCATTCAAAATAGGAAAGTGGCATGGCCAGTGGAACTGTTGGTCACTTTAGTGCCTGTCCTATGTAAAATTATTGAAGAGATCGTTATGAGTTTTCTTGCTTATCCTTCCTTGTCAATATTTCTGTCTTTGGTTGTTAGAACATATTTTCAACTGTGGATGATTTTGATTCCTTGAAGAGTTTCTTAATCTACTTAATAAAGGGAGCAAATTAAATCTGAATACCTAAAGTTATGTAAGGCAACTGACATGAAATTTTATTAGCCCCTATTAAATGTACTTAATTTTGGGTGCTTCAATATAAATAAAGTGAAAATTGAAGTGAGTTGGAAACTGTTAAGTAATATTTCTACAGAGTTTTCTGGGAGTTTGGGAAAGGAATAATTCTATTGTGGTGATTTCATTTTGTTCTGTAAATTGTGTTGTATCAGCTAGTTTTCAAATTTTTAATTAATCTGAAGATTAGCAGTGATTAAATAATGGTAGGGGTAAGCAGTCATGTAAAAATAATGCTATGCTTGTTAAGCTGGCCGTGTGTTTTAAATAGATGAAGTGAAAAGTTGTTTAACTAGTGTCAGACTTCTACGTTACTTCCCTTATGACTCATTTAGGTGACATAAATACACTAAAAAAACCCATTCTGCTGCTAAAATCTACTCTCAGTTTACTAAAAGCTGTATTTGCAACTGAATGCAATATGTAGAAAAGAAAATTTAATTGAAAAGGCAGTTTAACCAGTTTTACCATAGTATGTATTTCTTAGTTGTTGTTTTCTCTCTTCTGATTCAGGTATTTCTGCATTTGTAGAAGTTTGGTCATCTAACAGAACAGAAAATTACTCAAAAACCTTCAAACAGCAACTTCTTGATATGGGAGCAAAAGTAAGGAGACTATTTTGAAATAAATAGTATAGGAAATATCTTAATTATAAATTAGCTTGCTTGTTCTGCATGTCATGTATATTCCTTTTTAGTGTGAGTTTTTAAAGGGCAGGAAGGAAGAAAATCACAGACCTGAGAATAGACTGATGTGCTGTAAAATTCTTGCTACTGACAGATGGGAAATGCGTTTAAAGCCTTTCTACATCTACAGTCCTCTTTGCATATTAATGTGGTAGCATGCATTTCTTGGGAAGTATTGGGCTTGCCACATCCTGTGGGCAAAGCAAATCTAAGTGTTGAAAACCCATGGTTTACAAGTATGTACCTTACATTGTTTTGTTTTCGTCAACTTGTAAGCAGCTGCTCTTAGTCCAATATTTTCTAACTCAAGTTGCATGGCATTTTTTCTTCCATTCACTCTCCCACAAATTTGTATCAATTCCAGCAAGTGCTAGTAAAAATGCTTTTAAGAGTTTCAGTATATGTCTCAGTGATTTTTTTCCATACCAGATATAGTTGATTTGTAGGTACAAAACCTGTTTAATTGCCAGCTGTAACATTTCAACCAGAGAACAAAGTCAAACTGGCATCTTCCCTTCTTATGCATTACCACTGGTTAATGGAGATTTTTACAACCCACATCATGCTCTAAAAAATACTTGTGTGGACTCCCAGTGCTCTTTAAATGGGCATGTGTAGATGTCTCTTAGAGTAATTTAGGAGATCTTGCTGGTCTCTGCCCCCAAATCCTCTCTTTCTTTATGAAGTAAGCTGAGAGAGTAGGATAGTAGGATAACTGGTTTTATTATTAAAGCAAACACAACTCTTAATAAGTAACTTGAGTAAAAAGAACAAGAAATATTTCTGTGCTCTACTATCAGATGTGTGTAATTCTATTCTGATGATGTTAGATTTTTTCCTCACTGAAAATAAGGCAGCAGTATAAGGCTTAAAAATTCTTCAAATTGGTCAAAATAAACAAATATGGTGCAGGCAGACCATACTGATGAGCCTATTTAGCAGATCCCTATGACTGAATAGGGATGGCTGTGCTCCTGCCCTGTTCCAGACACTTCCTTGATATTGGCTGAGCACATGATAGTAAACTGACTTGGTTCACGGTGTCAGGAAATTAAATTCTAAATCAGTTTTTCACTGGATTGTTGATACAGACATCTCAAAGTAAGTTCAGCTGAGCGGCAGAAGATGTACAGGGTAAGGGAGGAGGTGCGAAAGGTGTGAGGGAGATGTAAGGTGGTGCTCCTCCATAATTTGGAGGCAAAGCTACATCAAACATCCTTGGGACACGGGCTGTGAGCCAGATACTGGCAAAAGTGAGTATGCAATTGCATCTGGAGTCGTAACTTATTCCGTAAGAGATTAATGAGTCATTGTATACCTAGATACTTGAATATCATGGGGTTTTGTCTTCTAAGAAGTCATAATCATCTTGCCACCAGAAATGTTTGGAAAAGCTAAATAGTTTCCTTAAAGCTAAATACAGACCTAACATGCTGTGAGCCAAGTACAACATAAAGCTGTGGAGCTATCTCCGTTTGACTGGGAAGATGCTGCAGTAAAAAATGAGTTATGTTGACCTCAGCACGTCAGCAATCACAACAACTGATCAAGCAGTTCTGCATAGGGTGCTTAGTCTCCACAAAGGAAACCTTGTTTGTGAAGAATGGAGTATCTAGAACTGAAAACATTGCTTGCCAATAGAGGCTGATAATTTAATCATCTGTATTGACTTTAATTTTCTGTATTTCTCATTTTTTAAAGTATTCCCATACAATTTTTGTTTGTAGTACTTTCAGCCTTCCCTCAAAACTAAAAGTGATTTTTATTGACAAAAATCAGTTTAAAAAGTGAGGTTAGCTGTACTCTTTAAGCCTGAGTTCTTTGCTGCCTAAAAGATACTTTATTTCTTTGGATAGTGGCATCTGCTTTCTATACTGGCTGTTGCGGAAGACATTATTTTGCATTATATAAATAAAAATCTTGTAAGATTACTGATACAGCTAGAGTAGGGAGCTGAAAATGGTAACCCAGAGAAAAGAAGTTGGAAAACAAAAGGCTACTCCATACCTTTATCCTGCATTAGCTTGACTAATGAGACTGGACTTTTGATTGCTTGAGGCTTTTTGTGAAGTTGGGAAAGATCAAAAGAGTCCTTGACATAATGTTTAGAATAAATTTTTACTCTAATGGTTTATACACTAAAAATGGACTACACTAGCTGGTTTTATTAGCATTTTCCAATTATTGGACTTAAATATGAGCTCTCTGTGTATTTCTACAGGTTTCAAAAACTTTGAACAAGCATGTGACCCATGTAGTCTTCAAAGACGGACGTTTGACTACATGGAAAAAAGCACAGAAGATGGGTGTGAAAATAGTTTCTGTACTCTGGGTGGAAAAGTGAGTACTCACAGTTGTAATGAGTATGGCCTATTCCAGAGATAATAGATTCTAGTATTGTTTTATTGAAAAGTTTAGAAACTATTTCATTAATGTACTTGAAATAGTGATAAATCTATGAGTAAATTATAACTTTTTAATGACATTATTCCTATTATAAAGCATGTGTCTTGCTTCAAAAGGTAAAATGTTAAGTCTTCAAAAATGAATGTGTTGAAGTATTTTCGTAGTATATTTGTTAACTGTTTGGTGTTCTACTCATTTCCTCTCAGATGGCATGCATAGGCAGTGAAGACCAGATATTTATGTTGAATGGGATTCTTCCATTTTCATATGAAAAAGCACATTTCATCAAAGGCACTGTACTGCTTCTGTACTTAAATCCTGTAAACAGTATATCCTAGCAAGAAAGAAGAAGATCCATATGTATTCTGGCTTTTAAGGCATTTGACAGATTCTGAACAGAACTGCTTGAAGATTCTCTCCTACCATACGGAAAAAGTTAAATTTATTTTTAAAAAAATTCAAAGAAAAATTTCAGCTGTGCAACCAGTCCTTGAGAATTTGCTAGTCCATAGCTGCTTCTCTGAGTTTACAAAATGCTTGTGAGACTTAAGATTTCAGATGAAGTGTAAAAACACAGTTTATGAACATGCACGTGTTATACTCATATACTCCAATCGATACATCAATGTGATGATGGAAATTAGAATATAAATAAAGAGGGCCTTAGCTATACCAGTTGTAATATACATGGAGAGATAGTGGTCTAAGTGCAGAAGTTTTGGGTTTTTTTTAAAAATGGGGGCACAAGGAGGGGAGAGCAAATCTAAGGTTTATAACCACCTAAATGTAGGCCAGTACAACCAGACAACTTCTGATGCCAGCCCATTAGCCGAAAAAGAAATTTATGCAGATCTGCAGAGGCAGGATTTTTCTTTTTTTTTTTTTTTTAAGTATGTCAGATATAGAAGTTACAGCCACACAACCCAGCCAGCTTTAACACCAAGGAAGAAATACCTTAAGTTCCCAAAATTGAGGGTGATGCAAAATTTTATTTATATGAATATATCTTTCTGGGACCTGGTGCTATTTGAGTGTGTGACAATGCTGGTGATTTCAATACAGTCGTAAAATTAAATATGCTCTTCAGGCCACTGAGTGTATAAGTACAGAATTTGTAATCTTAGTCACATGAGCTATAAACTATTTGAGGATTTGGATGTGATATAGTAAAAAGGATCTCATGGAAGTCCAGGTGAGTAGCATCAGCAATGGAAGAATGAGAGTGCGTCACAGGGGAGAGTCTAGGACAGGTCATACAGAAATACTGTTTCTGTCATAGCAGTTCCACCACAAGAGTCTTCTCTGCAACGCTGGATGGTGCTTAGTGGATGAACACTGTAGAAAGCTGAGGCATAGAGACAGCTGGATATGGGATATAGTAGGGGACAGCATGGAGCTTTGAAATCTAGGTGTAAAAGCCTCAAGAAACTTTAACTGGATAACAGCAACAAAGGAAAAGACAAGAGAAAGCATCTAGAAGGAAAACTTGGGCTGTTTGGTAGGAAAGAGAAGGCTAGCATCTTCCTGGTATTTTTTAAGTGTTCCTATTATCACTTTCTGACCAAAGCAAGGTCTTGGTATATGGCTTAGAAGATGAGGTTTGTTGGAACTGGGGGAATCATCTGAAATAGATGTATTTTATTGCAGAGGAGGACCCAAGCTGTGAATTATGATTGAACTTCTCTGTAATCTTTTTCTTCTGCCCTTTCGTTTAAAGTAAATGCCAAAAGATAGAGAAGAACGTACATCTTAGATTGGTACATACTGTAAGCAGAATTCATGAGAATATCATATCCTTGGGCAAAGTATTGGTCAGGAGTGGTAGAAACTTTTATAAGAGATAGTAATGAATGTTCTTACTTGTCTTAGGGTTATTTGAATGAGGCACAGGCAGTACAAAATCGAAATGAGTCTTTGTTAGCATACATGCTAATTTTTGGATTTTGTATTATGAGGGAACCAGAGTGCCTGACTAAATTATATGCTGCAGACACTGGTAAGCAGAAGACAGTCTATTGAATCCTGGAACAATGTAAAGGGGAAGGACTTAATAATATGTGTCAGTAAAATATGTGTCATTCACTGTGTGAATGGAAACTTAGTTTGAACATGGTAGCTGTGTAAGCAAATAATGCAGAGTTCCTATGAGTTGAAGTTTTAGCATTGCTAAAAACAATGGTCAGAAATGCTGTGAATTATTATTTCAGCAAATGTAATAATACATGTCAACTATCTAGCGTAGACTGGAGCTTGGTGACGCCTGTAGGAGTACTGTGCAAAACCAAGTGTCTTAGTTATTGCGTGTGCTTAATTGGTTTGTGGATGGCTGTTCAAACTATGTCAGAGAACCTTTTTGTATGTCTGCAGTATAAAATGTGTTCATACTAGAACACTAAACCCAAGAAGTTCTATGACTATGCTTAAATTTAAAAAGGAGTCTACTTAAGACGGAAGACGTTCTGTTAAAGAAGCTAAGACTGAAGGGAATAAAATTCTTGCTGGTGTCAAGGAGACTGTTTAAAGCAGTCCTCTTAAGCATATCAGAAAGATGATAATCACATTTTGGGACTTACTGTAGACATTTTCATAGCATTTTCACCTCATCTGTAGTTAAAAATCAAATTAAATAGAACATAAAATTTCATATAGTGGAATGACAGCATTTTATCATGGTTATATTTGGAATGTTGCTAGAGGATGGCAATAAACTTGACTGAAGTTATAAAATAGTTTTCTTACAAGATATGATTGAAGAGACAAGAATGCTTCAGACTGGAGAAGAAGTAGGAGTGGAGGAGGGAGACTACTGTGAACACAAAGATTTGCATAGAGAGGCTGAATGGGAAATGAATGTATATTTTACTTTTCAGTAGAAGAATTGGAAAGCGTTACTTCATTACACCTGGAGGCAGATTCAGAGAAAACAGTAAATGATGGGTTTCAATAACACAGGGTTAGGTTGTAGAATTCCTTGTTGCAGAATCATCTTGAGCAAAGATTTACATGGGTTTAAAAATTAGCTGAAGCAATTAAACACTTCATTTTATCAAAACCCAAATATAATATTGCATCTGACCATCTGACAATCAGAAATCTGTGGAACACAGTAAACTAGGAATCTTTGACTGTGTTTTTATGTTATAACATGCTCCTGAGAGGATATTGCAGGATGCTGCAGTATATGGTATTTAATTTGGATGCTGCTTTTTGATGTTTGAGTTCTGAAAATACCAGACAAGGAAGCAAATAATAAACAATTATTCCAGCATTTCCTGATTCTTCTGCTTTGTGCAAAATACTCTCACTCTTAACAGCTAGTGGACCCCTACTTCCAACCTATTAGATTTGCACCCAAGTAGTGCCTTCCCCTGAGCAGTGCTTGAGCCTCTCAGAGGAATATGCCCTGTGAGCTGAAAAGTGCTGTAGTACTTCAATTTCTCCATAAAATCCCAGAACATTTGAAGGGTTTGTGCAGTATTTAGTGATTATTGCCTTGTTGAACTCTTACTGGATTTCTAGTGGTCTCCAATGATCTGCGTCAAACTTTTATTGGAAGCTCCTGCTCTGTGGTATAAACATCTATTTGAGCCTAAACTGCATGCAATTCTACAGTTTAGGAAGTAATTTGAGAAGACAGCACTTTAAGATGAAAATTGGAAATCAAAAAAGTTTGTAACTGCAGATCAAGTTATTTTAAATTAAAAAACATTATTTGTTTGCTTTTGCTTTCTCTTGTTTTTTTCTAAGAATGACGTATATGTCTAACTTTAAAAATACTGAACAAAAGTCATGGACTTGCTATCATGCAAATAAATTTAAAGTTTGTTGCAAATTATCCAGAATTTAATAACAGTCCTTGAAGTCCAGCTTCTGAATATCTCTATTGGATGCTCCTGAGAACTCTAAATTCAGTGAGTTTGACAAATACCTGCAGTAGTTTGTCTTTCTCGTCCAGTCAAACCCGAGCAAGGAAGAATGAGGCTGTAACAGTACAGGCTCACACTGTGTAGCGGTTCTATCGCTAGGTGTCACCAGAGCCGCGCGAGTGGCTGCTGGTAGCACAATCCAGCAGCTTGGAAAGGTGTGGAAAATAGCGTGAGTGGGGATCTTGCCGTTTCAGAACTACAATTTAGAGGACATCATTGGCATAAAATATTGTATCACATACTTGGCATGTAATAGATAGATTTGGGAAGGGAGGGGTTAGCATTACAGTACTAACCTTAAAGTTACACACTTAGGAAGGGTTGGTATTTCATTACTGCAGGGCTCAGACAACTCTTCTTGCAATAAAAGTTCTCATTTTTAAAAATGAACAGACAAAATCAAGAGGAAGAAAACCACCAAACCTTCTCTAATTTATTGTATAGGTGTCGAGAAACTGGAGTACGTGTTGATGAATCCCTATTTCCAGCAGTAGACACTAATGAAGGATTTTTACTACCAATCAAAAAAGTATGTGATTTTTTTTAAAACTTTTTTTAAATAAGCCTAGAACAGTAAACTTTAAAGTTTGGACTTGACTTTTTGACCTCAGCCATTTGTACTGTTTATTTTCTGAACATTCGGTACCTATCTTCTCTACCTATCCATCCAAGTAAGAGTTGAAAGTTAGTCTATTGCTGTGGTCGTGTGACATCTTATCTGAAGAAAGTATACTAAAAACCGAGTTTTTGTATTGGTGATTACAAAAATGAAGATTTAAATTAAAATTATATAATGATGACTAATCCAAAAACCATGTCTACTATGTGGCTTATGTTTCACAGAGTTGTAACAAATACTAGTTTGGTTAAATATAACAAATACTAGTTTAAAAAACTACCTTTACATCTTTAACTTTGTTGCAAGCCAAAAAAAAAAAGATTTGTTAGTTTCTTTCTTACATAACATTAAAGTTTACTTTGCAAAATGTTAACTTTTACAATTACCTGTGACTCTTAAGGAGATGATAAGCAGCATAAATACCAATAATAAATACTGTAACAAAGTGGTAAGCAAAATAGGAGGTGTAGTTATTTTGGCAGTTTTATACGTGTAATTAATAGTTTTGTCTGCCTTGTAGCACAAATGTATGCAACCAAAAGACTATGTTGAAAGAACTCCAGAAAATGAT
Organism: Dasyornis broadbenti; assembly: GCA_013397935.1. Classification (NCBI taxonomy): domain Eukaryota; kingdom Metazoa; phylum Chordata; class Aves; order Passeriformes; family Dasyornithidae; genus Dasyornis; species Dasyornis broadbenti. Next base: position 255,222 of record VZRN01003866.1, on the reverse strand, counting down.
AGAAAACTTCAGAGAAGACTACACCAAATGGCTAAAGAATTAGCTCTGCAAAAGACAGCAGTTAATGCTGGTAAGAACAATTTTTTACTAAGATTCAAATATCTGAAGTTATTTCTTTAAAGTACTTGTTGGGGTTTTGGTGTTTATTGCTTGGGGTTTTTTGAGTCTTTTTCATCTTGCCGTGAGAAATGAAGTTGATTTTTACAGGGTTCTTTACAATTCTGTTGTGTTAAGTCATCTGTAATGATCTTAGATCTAAGAAAACTACTTCTTTTTGCCAAGTTTTTTTGAAAAAAAAAGAAACTTTATCTGAAGCTGTTACAGCATTTAAATACTAATATATAAATACAATTTCTTTGTGTAGAAACAGATGTACCAATTTTATTATTTGAAGACAATGGTTCACTCATATATAGCCCTGTTAATAAGATAAAAGATCAATGCAATGCAATGGAAAGAAGAATAAAGGATATGAAGGAAAAAAGAGAGAATCTTTCTCCTACTGGTAAGAAGTTAAATTTTACTTACTTATGAACATGCACAAATGGCTGCTGGTTTAATTGCTGACTTTTTTGTGCACTTGTGCTCTCACCTTTAGAATTTTTTCATGTCTTGATTGCGTGTCTGGAACACAGTGGTTGCAAAATAAATTTTTTATCACTAGACTGCTTAACAGGACTAATGTTTAAGCTAGACTTCCTAGCCATGTAAATTGATGTTATCAACTCTTGATTAAACTTTACAGTGAAACTCTAAATATTATTTCCTGTTAAAATTTAATGTGGATGCTGTGCATGACAAAGATTGTAATGTTATTCTTCCACATCAACAGTTTAAAAAGGAGCCCAAAACTGATGAGATATGTGTCCAGGCACTGAAGAACAGGACTTAAAAAACAAATAAATTTGAATAACCTAATTAAATAAATCTAGTTGATTTGAATGAATATTCTGGTGATTTAAATCTAGATTGTAGTTTTTGGGGGGTTTTTTGGTGTTTGCATTACCTTACTGAGAAAATATTAAGGTCTAAGTGAGTAGGTTTTGCCAGTTACTATAAAAAATGTTGAATGTAGAACATCTACATGTTCTAAAATCAATTTGGTGGGGGGGAGTCAGTGGCATTTGAAGTTTTAAAACGTGCATGTCAGCTAGACTGTCAATTTCTAATTTCAAATATATTTGTGAGAGGAAAGTAAAGAGACAGTAATACATGGATGAAAAGCTAAATCTCAGTTTATTTTAGTGAAGCTTGCATTTATTTTCTCTACAAATTTTAAGGTAAACCTTTAAGCATTTTTCAAAACATTTCTGCTGTATCAAGACTTGGCTGCCAATTGCAAGATTTCACAGGCCTTAGAAATATATGTTATAATTTCTAAATGGTTTGACATCATTCTTTAGTTTCAGAAGAATGTGCTGCTGAGTTACCTAGAAAAAATGCTTACAAATATCTAATAGCTTTTTTTGTATTCCTAGGTTCACAAATGACTCAAACACTTCCAGGTAGCCCACCAGGAGACTGCCCGCTTTCTACTTGTGTCTTAACTAATTCAGAAGATGTGCTGCTACCAGGTAACTAACACAACTTAATATATTAGAGAAATTAAAAATAATACATGGCCTTTATATCTTACTTTGGAAAGTACAGTATACTGAAATGGGAACTATATCTATTTTGTCAGTCTTTTCTATTTAAAGCTTAATTATCTTAGCTTTTCTTAACTAAAGAAAATATGTTGTACTAAGAAGTCAAGAAAAATGGAGCATGAGGGATCCCACTGGGTAAATGTCTGCCTTACTGCTGTACTGCTTACCTCACTTCCTCCTCTTTACTCATACTGTTCCCTATTAATAACTTCTTGTCCTGACATAGTATCAATCTTTTCTGCTGTTAACAATGATCATATATGGAACACAGAGCCCATACCAAATAGTGTGATGTGGGAAGCTAAAAAGAAATCTGAATGATGGTGAGACCTCAAAGAACTGAAATGTCTTTCAAATTTTCAATTGAAAACTTGAATTTGAAAGTTTGCCTAATGTATTTTTCGTCTTAAGTAGTCATGTTTGAAGAAATAAGAAGAGTGAAAATAAATTGGCTTTTTAAATGTTTTATGGTTTCAGATTAAAATAATTTGTTAGCAAGGTAAGAACTTCATAAAGTTATTCTCATAAAGTTAGGGGTTTGTTCCTGTGTTTTGGTGTATTAGCAGGGTGTAAGAGAGAAGATTATTGTGAAGTCTGTTGAGCTACATGACTGAACATCTTAATAGTAGCAATTATGCATGCAATAAGTGTGTGCTTCAGGCCTCGTTTTGTCTGTCAGTCACAAGGGCAAAAAGCTCAAGTCAGATGCTGGGGCTTGGTCTCAGTGGAAAAGTGAGGAGAAGGGAGTCTTTAGAATTCGTAATGAGGGCCACTTTAGCAGTTTGCCTGCTCTCCATTCTGTCTCAACAGTAAGCTATACCTCATGCTGATTTGAGGTGTTGTATTTTATTGACATCATACAGGAGTTCTGTCATGTTGGCTTACCTGAGAACAGGGTGGGTATCTTGCAGCCTGCAACAGCTTATTATGTCTTCATGCAATGTTAGTGAGAAGTGATAGTTTAATACTGGAAGTAGCATAGCTGTGCCAACAAACTGTTTTATTTTGGTAGATCAGTTATGTGCTGATGAGGTAGAATGTTGTGATTTGAGAGCTTTGTCTTTCCCTTCAGCTTTGCAACTGCACCTTATAATTTTACATTAAGAACAGACCACTAATTCCCACGACAGCATTCAGTGTAGCTTCCATTTTTGATGCTCTGTGACAATGGCCTCTGTGTTTGTGCCTGAGAGATATATGAGATTGATTAATAATGGTTTAAAAAGTTCAAGAAGCCAGGTTAATTTGAGAGTTGAAGCTAAGACTTTGTCAATTGTCAGTTTGAGAGTCTGATCATATAATGTGAAACTTCTCTCTATATTTTATTTTTCTGAATATAGATAGCTACACCATATGTTTAAAAATATTATTTTTGTTTAGTAAGCAAATAACATCAAAACTTCCCCTAAAACCTACAGGAGGACTTAAAGAAGGACTATTGCTGCAAAGTTGCATTCATCATCTGCTTAAGCAAAAGCATCAGTTGCAATCTGATTGTAAAACAATTCTGTGTAACACCTAACAAAAAATAATTTCATAAGAATAGCTACAAGAAATAATTATTTTTCCACATTCTAATTATTTTTAATACATTGTGTTGATGTATTTGATATGATACTATGGTGTTGTATTTAATTTCATCTTCACTGCAAAAACTTCAAGGTGGTGCTAATGCTGTGGTAGCAAAAATGGTTTTTGAGTTTCCACTGTTACTGCAGCTAACTTTATCAGCATATAATCTTGCTGGTTTTCTCTACAAATGCAAGAGGGAGAGTCCCTCTGCTGCTTTGTTTCAAGAAAGCAGAACGGGACTTGTGGGTGCTTATGATCAGGTAAAGGGATACAATAGCTAAAACTGTTGTTGGTTCTTGTCAACACAGAATGTGCTTTGTTTCTAATCCATTTTCTGTTTAGTTTTTGTTGATTTGCCATATAATATCCAGATAAGTGACTAAATCCTTGTTTTTTTCGATTCAGTAATTCCATATATATTTTACTAAGAAATTGATACTCTTTCTGTTTTGTTCAATACATTTATATTGCCTCTTTTCTGTTTTGCAGGAGAACAAATGGAAGACTGCTTGAACTCAAGTTATGATTATCTTTGGGAAACTGAGAAATTAAAGAGACAGAGAACAAAGGTAGCAGAACATGCCTGTGATACTTGGACTAGTACTCGTGTATCCATGAGTGCATCAGTGAATTCTCCATCGCATGGCAATAAGCGGAAGAGCTTAACACCAAAACAACATGCCAGAAGTTTAACAAAGAAACAGATTATACAGAACCCTTTGGATGACAGATTGTCTTTAGGAAAGAAACGTTTAAAGTTTCCAAATCAAAATGAGAAGAATGAGCAGAGCAAGACTACTTCAATTACAAATGAAAGCTCTCTTGTTGAGGGCTTTGGTAATATTACTCCTTCAAAAAAAATAGTCCAGTTAAATACTGTTCCTGCTTTAGGTGACAGTCTCTCTAATTCACCTATGAATAGTGATGACTTAAATACATGTCCACTGGATAAAAACTTTGCTGTTGACAGAAATGATTGTATTATTGAAGACAAGAAAAGGAAGAAACTACAAACATTACCTAGTTTGAAGCTCTCTACCTCAGAACTGGGTGCATCAGGCTCTAAGGGGTCCTTGCAGGCAGTTACTACATATAGCAAGTCTTACTCCACTGAAGAGGCTTCTTATGAAGACTTCTTTTCATCATTTAATTTAAATGAAAATGAAGCACAGATACGAGTACCAAAGGAATCACAGAATTCTCCTGAAGTTTGTTGCAAAGAGTCTTTTCCAAGCATGGACCTACATGATGTGAGTTTCTGTAAGCCACATAATACTACTAAGAAAAGTAGGAAAAAGTCTGTTTCAGTGAATGATTTTCCAGTAAAGAAAAAAATCAAACCAGCTAAACATCCTGAAAGCATACCATTAAATATATCTGGTGGTGAAAAAGATGACACTGGAGAAGCTGTAGATTCTGATGATGTGAATAGGCTGCCACAGCATGCTCATGAAAAATCCTACAACAATGTGAATTACTGTGCTCATACTACTGGTAAGTTACTACATAGAGCTGGAAAATCAAAAGATATCATACTACATTAGATATACTCATGCAACTAAGTTGCAAAATGAACTACCATTCCAAAAGGAAAAATATTTCAGAAATATGCAAAAAGAAGAAAATACTATGGTACTGACTTTATTACTGAGTAAAATAAATGAATGCATAGAATTCAAAAGAACACCCATTTGTTTTCCCATACCCTACAAACACAAAGTCATAAGAGATAAAGAAACTGCTCACCATATACAACAAAAGTACTGTTGAACCGTCTTTTATCCTAATCTTCTAACTTTCTGTTGCTATTCAAAATCTGGTTAAGAAACCAAGGTCATCCTAGTTTACATGTTATGGTGCTCTTGTAAATTGTTTATGAGTAATGCCTCATCATAGGTTCCCTTGTTCAAACTATTTTTATTTTCATAAGTAAAAATTGTTACTAAAATTACAGTTAAGCTCATAAAATCTGTGGTGGAAAAAAATATTTGAGTTAGCAATTTCTAACTTGTGCAGTGATGAAGATGAAATAAGACCTGCAAGAGTTGCAATGTAAGCGTCTTTTTCAACCATGACTTTTTTATATGGAACTGATCTTAATTTTTAATAATAATTTTAAGAGTATTTTTTATACTTAAGCATTTTCAAGTTGGTTTAGCATAAGGTGTTTCAGTGTGAATGTATACTAAAATACTGAATCTCGTGAACGTCCCTAAAAGATGCTCCTAACTTGCATTGGGTAATCATTTTCAGGTTTTGATATTTTGAGCTTTGACAAGTTTCCATGGGGTTGAATATTTGTAATTATAATTGTGTGTTTTAGTAATTTATTTTTCCTAGAAAATTCTGTAGTAGTGCATCAATTAATTATGTAAAAGTAATTATTAACTTAAAGAGCTCAACAAACTTGCTATCAGACTTATGAAATCTAGTGGAAATGTTGAACCATGACTGTGCCTAAATCTGTGAGTAATAAGTTTCTGAACTCTGAGCTGCTGTTTTGAGTTCACTACACCTGTATTTTAATAACTGGAGTGCATAGTTTCTAACACAGTTAAAAAAGCAGTGGATGCAGCTGTATATTATATAGGTATAAATGTACACCCATAAATGACGACTTCCTGCTCCAGGTGATAGAGGAGCCATAAAGGAGAGGTGCTGTGTTGGATCTTGTTCTAACCAATAAGGAGATGCTAGTGAGGAATGGGAAGCTCAAGGACAGCCTTGGCTGCAGTGACCATGAAGTGCTGGAGTTCAAGATCCTTGGGGCACCGAGGAGGGCGTACAGCAAGCTTACTAACCTGATATTCAGGAGAGCAGACTTTGGCCTCATCAGGGATTTGCTTGGTATCTTACCATGGGAAAAAGTACCCAAGGGAGCTGGATGATCAAGGATTGTGTCCTTCAGACTGAAGAGCAATGCATCTCTGCAAAGGGGAAATAATGGAAGAATGCCAGGAGGCCTGCAAGGATGAACATGGAGCTCCTGGACAATCTTAAACAGACCAGAAGCAGGGAAAAGTAACCTGGGAGGAACACAAAGAAATGGAACAACCATGGATCTGATTAGGAAGGCTAAAGCACTGTCAGAAATAAATCTGGCCAAGGATATCAAGGGTAAACAAAAAAACCTTCTTTAGGTGCACCAGCAACAAAAGAAAGACTAGGGAAAATATGAGTCCTCTCAGGAATGATAAAGGAGAACTTGTTACCCGGGATGTGGAGAAGGCTGACATACTTAACACATTTTTTGCCCCCACGCTTCACTAGCAAGTGCTTCAGCCATGCTACCCGTGTTGCAGCAGGTGAAAGCAGGGATTGGGGGAATGAAGAACTGCCTGCTGTAGAAATCCAGATTTGACACCTCCAGTTCTGGAGCTCCTAGCACAAGAAAGAAGTTGACCTGTTGGAACAAGGCCAGAGCAGGCCACAAAGATGATCATAGGGCTGGAGCACCTCTCCTATGAAGACAGGCTGAGAAAGTTGGGGATGTTCAGCCTGGAGAAGAGAAGGCTCTCAGAAAGGAGCTTACAAGAAAGCTGGAGAGGGACTTTTCATGGGGCCATGTTGTAATGGGATGGGGGACAGGCTTAAAATGAGAAAGAGTAGATTTAAGTTAGATTTTAGGAATAAATTCTTTACTCTGAGTGTGCCAAGGCACTGGAACAGGTAGCCCAGAGAAGTTCTGGACCCCTCGTCCCTGGAAGTATTCATGGTGAGGTTGGATGGAGCTCTGAGTAACCTGGTCTAGTGGAAGGGTGTCTCTGTCTGTTTCAATGGAGTTGGAACAAGATGATCTTTAAGGTTCCTTCCAACCTGAAACATTCTATGATTCTATGAAATACATGAACCCACAGTATGTGGTTTCTTGCCATGTGTCAATGTATTAGAAGATGATCCTTAAATTATATAGTTCCTAATGTCAAAGAACATTCTGGTTTTTATTAAACAGTCATGGAAACAAATAGGGAAGGATAAAAATCACACAGCATTCTAAGCTGGAAGGAAGGGACCCACAAAGATCACCAAAGTCTAACTCCTGGCCCTGCACAGGATAGCCCCAAGAATCACACCATGTGCCTGAGATCATCGTCCAAATGCTTCTTGAACTCTATCAGGTTTATTTACTATGTTTAAACATAGGTATTCCTGTTAATTTTAGGTTTAATTATAACTTTTAAATTCTAGCAACTAAATTATGATCACTGTTCTAGCGTGTCATGCTTTTTTTATTTTCATGCTGGACAGCTTGTTTAAAACAATAAATTTTAGAGAACAGAAAAAAAGGAATAGGATTCAGCAAACAAAAGTTATCCAATGTTTGTACTTTTTATCCTTTTTGTTAGGAATGTCTGTAAGTCCCAATTTGTGTTTGTAGTGGTTTTAATAGTACTTATGTTTTATCAGTGATGGCTGTTTTCCCAAGTATGGTCTATTCAGCTTTGTGCATCTTTTATGCAGTCAAGTAGGACCTCAGGTTTGACAGCTTGAATGAGCTCACTTAAAAATGGAAGGAATGAATCATGTAAGAAAAGTTGTGTTTTCCCTAAAAATTCAGGTTTTGTGAAAGATTAAAATCTTGTATTGCACTTACTCCTGTGATTCTCTATGATGGAATAATTGATTTTTATTAATTATGGGTTAAACATTTCCTTTTTTAAGTTAAATGTAATTTGTTTCTTGTCCTTGTTAGTAAATAAATAGTAAGCTGGGGTTTTTTTCTGTGTATTGTACATTATTTGAAAGCTGGTAAATCTTATGTATTTTTAAAAACGAATGAATTCTCTTCATTCGTCGTATGTATATGGTTAGGAGTAATCAAATAGCCATATAAAATATTATATCTGTAAATGTTTTAAATATCAAACATTTTTCTTGCCCACTTTTTTTGTTGTGATTTTATGTCAGTGGCACTTCTACCCAGTATATTCAATGACAAGAAGATTTTATAATCTTTATTTCCACAAACTTCTTGGAATATTTCATTTTAAAATAAAAGTGGAATATGCAGGCTAACCTGAAACCAAATTTTCAAGTCCTAACACTTATGTGGTAGCAAGCTTCAGGTTCCTTTGTAGGGCACATTCAAGGCTGCCCAGTTTTTCTGCTGAAATAAATACTGCTACTTACTTTCATCTTACTCCAGGTCATGTGACTCTTCATCTGAAGGCTACAACAATAAATAATAATGGACAAGGAATGCAGGAGTATACTCTTTTAAGCTTTTATCAGAATAAAATAATTTAGAAATTTGAACTCAGATTTAGCATTACTTCCAGTTTGAAAAATAAACTTAAGGCTTATCTGAGTGAATTTTATATATTTATGGCAATGTGGGAGGCAAATATTATCTTAATTGGCAAATAGACTTAAATAACACCCATTGTACTGTAATTAATGTAATTCAGTGTTAAGCTGGGAAATCTGGGATATCATTCTGTTATGAGGTGCAAGAAATCATTGTGTTGAATTTAGATTAAGGAATTTTACCTGATTTTCTAGGTGCTATGGGGCTTAATGCTGCTGAAATACTGTTTATATGTTTAAAAGCACACATGTGAAAACTTCCTTAGATTTAGTGTGCCTTTTGTTTTTTTCAGCTTTGGAAGAAGATATGCTTACTAAAATTATTGTATAATATCCTCTTTTGACATTTGCTATGTCCTTTTAAAATACAAATGAGGCATGAAGAAGAAAACTTTCTTCCTTGATTCCTTGTTTTATCTCCACAAAAAGTTGATTTTTAGCTAATTTCTAAAACAAAAAAGGACAAGTATTTTTGAATAGAAGAACAGGCTGAGAATTATTTTGACATCAAACTTGCAAAGCCTGATGACACTTGTCCTAGAGCACATAACAAACTACATAAAATTATTATAAACCATTAACAGATTCTCTCTGAGGACCTGGGATGCACATGAGTTTTCAGAAGACTTGAAGAAATTATATTCTCTATAATAAAAACTTGGTTTTTGCCCATGCTTCAGTAATATCTACAATAATAATAAAACCACAAGGTTTTAAATATTCTGTGCATGTTTACCTGAAGGATTACTAATGATAACAAACTCAGACTTAATTTCTTCATAGTTGGGATAAATACTTCTATGGATAAGTACAAAATAGTAGATACAATAGAGCTTAATTTAAGTGACACTTCATAACAATATGTTTAAAGTAGAGAACTATACTATAGAAAAAAATTTTGTTAGACGGATGTGATTTATTTGATCAAGCAGAACTAGCTCATTGTGCCTAATAATTGCTTTTTAATTGAATATAAATATCAGATGGAATTTTGAAGATAATATTCTGGTTCAAAACTTCTCATTGTTGTTAAAAATATCATGAATGAGTAGAAGTTTAAATTGCAAAGTAAAATCACTAATTTGTGACAGTACTTCAGAGGGCTCAGTTGTTGATTTTGGTGCCAGTCACTGAGCAGTGTTTTAGAAGAGCATTTAGGGTATCTAATGGACCACAGTGGTAGGAGTTAACTGCATATTTGAACTTAGTTTAGGGATAACTAACACTGGATGCAATTTCTTCCAAAAGTCGTCAGCTTTAAAGTCCTCTAGGAAAAGGTACTAAAGATGAAAACCTATTATTTGTGCCTGAGCAACTGCTTTAAAAAGAAGTAATCAGAAAAAAAGCAGAAAATAGTGAAGCTTGAGACCTATAGGATGGAAAAGCTGGAAAGTGCTTGAGAAGTACTCATGGACAGGGATGGAATAGCAAAGAATAACCCTTATTAATGTAGTGCCTAAGATCCCTGAGATGATATTCAGAGATGAGGGACATATCCTCTCTTGCTTTCCTATAAATATGAAGAACCCACAGGAGTGAACCCTACTTGGAAAGAAGTCCAAGAATACAGATCTTAAGACTTTAAGCCCAAGTAGGACAAGTGCCGTGGAGCATGAGCATTCAGGCCAAGAGTAGGAAAAGGAAAATTACAACACTCTTTACTGTCAGATCACAACCCAAGCTACCCCTCAAAAAAAACCAAAAAAGAGAAAAGAAGTGCATTTTCCTTTTACAGTACCTGAAATAACTTCATGGAGATTAACAGGAACCACTTTGGGTAAAGCAGTGGAGTACATGATCTCCTTTCATCCTATGCAGTCCTGTGGTTGTTACATTTTTTTTAAGATTCAAAATACATCTTTAAAAGTGCTGGTTTTCACATAAGAAAAGGTAACTTTTTTTCTTTATTGTGTGGCAAGATGTTTTTTCCTCTCCTACTTGCCATCAGTCTTCCTCAGTGATTAACTAAATAAAATTAACAGTTATTAGTTATCTCTTTGTTACATGACACTATGTAGTTAAATATTGAATTTAAATCAACAATTGTACCTGAAACCCAGGTTTATGTTTATTACACAAAAATTACTGCAATAAATTTTGACAACTTTAGAGATTATAATTTTATAATGAGTAATCAGTAGTGGATTGTAATTTGATGTTGTTTTGTCACCTCAAGGATTAAGAATTTAAAAGGCTGACAGAGGAAAAACAAATGACACTTTGTTATATATGCATACTAAGGGATAGTAGCCTTCAGTATTTTCCAAAAGTAATCAGCGAAACTTAGTTAGCAGGAGCTAAATTTAGGCCACTTTAATCACTAATTAAACTTTCTTTAACTGGTCTCATCCATTTCTTTGAAATGAAATATTAACAAATGCTCTAAAGTAGACTTTATTAAATGACATTTGGGAAAAATTCTCTCAAATTTTGAGTAATTAAAGCTTAATTGTTTAGAAGATAGATCAAAATTTTTCATCTTAGGCGGGCAAGCTAATTTCTCAAATGATTTGAGAGTTTATTATTTAGTTTTTATAAAAGTCATCCTGACAGTGCTGAAGAATTAAATATGTGTTAATTCATAAAATACATAATGAAAAATACTGCTTTTTGACAGAGTGCATTCTTATGGATGGTGCCTTTTCATAAATAATGCATCTGATGTTATTTGAACTCATTGAGACTGCATGTGTGCAGAATCAGCTTGCTAGATTTGCGTGCAAAGTGTTTGAAAACAAGTTTCAGACCTTCTGGTCGTTTTATATAAACTGTGTGTACCAAAAGCATTGATGTTTCAGTAAGAAAGAGAAACTCGAGCCACTGATGCTTCATACTCAAATATCTCTATGCAGAGAAATTGTACATTTTGTAATAAATAGAAAGCAGTTTAGCAGACTTGTAGTTAATACATGGTTTTAAAATTATAGGAAATTGGGAGTTTTACAACTGATTTATTTACAAGAAAAGATTCTGAAAGATGAAGTCCAATGCTTGAGTGTAATTCCTTTTCCCTAATTGAAATACATTGAAAAAACCACTGTTACAAATCATTAAGAAGTATCTCAAGTGTACATAGCACTGTGCTATGATAAAATGACTGGTGGCAGTTTCATTTCATAAGTTTGCATTTTTCATTTTAAGTTTCTAAATTTGGTTTCTAGGTGATGAAAATGAAGTTTCAGAGCGTCATGTTACTGATGGCTCTTGCAAAGTTTTTAACAAACAGAAGAACAAGCACACTGGGGGCTTCAGAAAAGCTAGAAGACTCCGAAAGGTCAGTTTAATTAGACATTTGCTCTGTTAAGCTCTTTCTTTTTAGTAGATGATCACTGAGTGCCTTTGTATGTACAAAAAAGAAAAGAATTCTCTTTGCAGTATCCGTTTAAAAACTTTTCTGAATCACACTTTCTTGAAATAGTCTAGTAATGATCTTGGTGTATAAGCATAAAAGCATCAGCTTTCAGGTGACTCATGGTGGCAGAGTCCATGCCAAGCTGACATTGTAAAGAAAGTTGGTGAGCCAGCTCAAACTGAAAAAAGTTGAAAAGCCACTGAAGTTACCTGAAAAATGCCTGTCCCTTTTGGAGGAGTTACTAAATACGGCAGGTTTTTTAATTTGCTTTATAGTGGATCGTCACCAGTGGATGTTTCTGCAGAATAAAGATTTATGCAAGGTTTTCTTTTAGGTTCTGGTAAAACTAAATTTCTTAATTTAGTATTTGAGCACAGTTTGGCTGTGAAAAAAGGGAGAGAGGATTGAGTCAGCACTGAATAATTTTTCAAGTGTTCTTCCTCTGTAAAAGTCTTTTAAATAGATATAAAACTGATCAGGAAAATAAATATTAGTACTTTTAATCAGTAAATAGCAAGTCATAACTGAAATGAGTGCTGAGTTATTTTGAGAATGGAAAGTTCTAAAGCACTAGAGGATGTCTGCTATGGTTAATTATATGAAATAAGGTGTTTCATTGGTAGATATTGGTGGAGTTTCAAAGAGACTGATCACAGATTTTGATACTTTTTTATGTAAAAGTTTTATACAGGTGCAATTACTAAGTTGTTCAACCTTTTAAACATCCTGAATATGGGATATTAATCTCCATGGACCAGTGATCTCTGGGTAAAATGATTATTTGACTTGTATGCATCTTACTACTTGTTACTTTTCTTAAGTATTTATTCTCTTTATTTTCCAAATATATTATTTGTAAAATTAATAACTAGAATGTAGAATGTATAAAACACTTCACTCTAGATCCATGTCCTATAGAAGCATTTAAGATTCTAAAGTGTACTCTTTAGGCTAAAGTATCTCTCCAGAATAGTTTAATTTCCTAGCACAAGAATCTGACTAAAGCTGCTATTTGTAAATCCACAAACCACATTTAATGGCTCTTTCTAAGGCTATTTGCAGAAAGTGTACCTGGAGATTTGTCAGGCTTGTTGGTACTGATTCCTTCTCCAGTGAAATTATGCAACAAGTGCATTATACATCAGTGCTAGCTTTGACTCATTGCTCTTAAGATCCCAGCATAACAATTGAATAGTGAAGACAAACAAAAAAACAATGTAAAGTTCTTTTTTATTGGTCCTCTTTTTCAGATCTGGCCTTGCACTCAGAGGTGTCTTTAAATGCTTCTACTTGGTGTTTGCTTGCAAAGCATGCTTTGTGAGGTGTTTAACAGTAGCAAACTAAGTAGGCACAGGAGAAAATTCCTATTCAGTGTTTTGAGATAGCTTGTTTTATCCATCTATTTCATCTTTGTGATAATACAATTTCACTCAAATATCAATAAAGTAGCAGTGCATGGTTTCATTCATGTCATGAATGCTTTTTAAAACTAATTTTAAAGGTTTTCATTGTCAGCTTGACTATGCAGATTCATAAAGAGACAATTTTGGAAAAGGACAGGGGTTTGACTGAAAAGTAAAAAAAAGAAAAACTTCACAAAAAGGTGCTATATCTGGCAACCAGACTGTTGCACTGAAAAGTTTAAATTTTAAGAGAATATTGTTTTGAACAAAATCAGACTGTGTAAATTTTTGTAAATAATTATGTTGCAAAACCTCTCTAGTACTAATCAAAATATGTTCTTGAAGCGTTATAAAAACAACCAAACATTATGCACCATTTTTATTTAATACTTTTTTTTCCAGTGACTACAGCTTAAACATTTCAACATTTTGCTAACTTATGGCGGTGTAAAAGTTAAATTAGAAGACGTTAGTTTCCTTTGCCTGAAGAAAACAGTGGGAGAGAAATGGCACAAATATTTTTTAAAATATTATTTTATTGAATCAGAGTATTATGAAGAATTTCCTAACATTTATTTAAATCTGAAAAGAAATTTTAGGCTAAAAATACTACTGCAAAAGAAATGGCATTTCCTAAATACTTTCATGTGCAAACATTTCCACAAATGTGACTACGTGAATCTTCAGACAGACCATATTGCTAGGAATCTGTTGTAAGTGTGATCAGTTAAATTCATTACTTTGCTTCCCAAAATAATAGACAGCAATGTAAATTGCAGCTATTTTTTAATAGAAAAACAGTGAGAAATCTAATGCCTCCTTAAAAATATTTTAGATGCTTGCTGAACATAATTCCCAGATAATATCTAAACTGAAACTTTTTAGTATCCTTTAGTTACAACTACATGGTGAATGTATGTCAGTAGGCCTTTGGAGTTCACTATGTCATGGTAAATATTTAAAAAACCACAGGAAAATATCTTTAGCAAATATGACTAGGTGTAAGCAATGTTAACATTATTTACTTCTATGGTTCTTTCAATTTTTCATTTGTAGTTTCTTTAACTGAAATCAAGCCGTAGCTTCTGTATTTTTTTGGTATGCTATTGTGTTATGCTTTTGTTTTCTTCAAAACCTCATACAGGTTAAGTTTTTTGTATTTTGTTTTAGCTGAAGTCAAAACCAAGACTGACTTTGTTCAGATACTTGAATATCACAGTTTTAGATTAAAGTACTCCTAATTTCTTTATCTACACTCTTTATATAGACATGCTTATTGTACTGTTGACATGGAAGATGTCTAATCAAATATATGTAAAATTATACTGTCAACAAACAAAAACCATGAAGACAGAACAGTTTATAATGGCAGCTGCAGTCATGTTGGGGGAAGATAAGTAAGATTTTCAGGAACCTTTAATGGCTTCAGGAAAAAGATTTTTGGATTTAAAACAACACCACCACCATAAACCCAGGACTTTTGATGTGTTCAATGGCAGCGCGTCCAGACACATTTATAAAATTGACTCTTAGTTTTGAGACAGAATTGGTAAGGATAAACACTGTTGATTATTGCTTGTGAATGTCAGCAGGTGGCTTCCCTGGTCTAGAAATCTAAGTTGATCATACTGGATTGCAGGGTTTAAAATAAACCCTTTATGCATTGTCATGTGTTTTTCAATTATTCCATGAAATTGGATACATAGCTCTTTGTTTTGCGTAGGGAGGACAAAGTGAAATAACTAAAATTAATCTTAAAGCCAAAAATGTATTCAAACAAGTTATTTACAGTAGTGGTAAACTTAGTAGTGAACTGTTGGTATGAGGTTGAGATCTGATTTCATTGCTTATTGTCACAAAAGAGTTTACATTTATCACAGCGCCTGTTGCGTGTCACAAATGTAAATATTTTGTACTGAAATCAGAGACTCATTAACCAGCTAACTGCCATTTTTATCCAAATAAAAATTTGTTTTATAGTTTTAGAGGGATATGAGAAGTGACGAATGTCTTTTAAAGCATCTAAGAGGCTCACATCACCAGAAATGCAATTGGAATAAATTTTAAAGTTAAAAAAACCCTTAAAATACTGTTTGCTGAGTGAAAAGAAGAATCTCTTTAACCATGTGAAAAAACCAGTTAAGCATCATAATATTTTCACAAAGAAGACAGTATGGACTTAACTGAAATTCCTTCAGTTTTGTTTTTAAACAGATTCATCTTGGCTCATACTTCTGTAGCTCTTGGATTTGGGTAAAGGTACATTTATCAACACTGAACTTGAGATTTTTTGAGAAGAGATTTTTACAAGCAATCCAAGCTCATGCTGTGGAACAAATAGTGTGAAGCAGGCCATTGTTAGATCCTGTTATCACAATCCTTTTTAAAACTATTTTATTAATGACAAAACAAATTTTAATATCCTGAAAAATCTGTAACTATAAAACATGAAGCATCTTGCCAGACATTCAGGAAAGTAACTTTATATTTTATATGTGCATTCATAGACCTGTCTTAAACAGATTGTGTTGGTTTAGGGGACAACATCATTTTATGTTTTCCTTCCAGTTTTGACTTACAGTTGCTTTGAATAGGTACATATTTTAAATACTGATACTTGAAATTTTACTGACTTTGAGACACAAATGAATAGGACAGTGAATTAGACAAGGTGGAAGCATGCAAACTCATTTCCAGTTAACAATGAACAAACCAGAACTATCTACCTTTTTGGTCTGGGGAAAATGCTTGATGTAATGGGGGTGGTCAAAGGATAGCACTGGGAAGGATGCCTATGAATCTCATGGTTTGAGACAGTTTTAAAAATACTTCTGTATGATTAATCCCATGACTATTTTCACTCAACCTTTGCAAGGCAGTTCTGGTTCTGGACTTTATCCAGCCAGTGAATTTGTCCCCCACACTTCTCCCACATGAAGTTGAGGGCTTCCAGGACAGAAGCCATACTCTTGGCAGCTGCTGCTGCACCTTACAGTGCATGATTTGAGCCATACCCTAATGTCAACAGCTTTGATATAAGCCCTTAGGGATGCTACCATTCCTGACAGGATTGTCTCCTGTAGATGAAGCTAATGGGCTGATTCATGACCTTGGGTCCCTAGAAATCATTCTCTTTATGACAGGTTTCATATTAACTGTTCGGGACTGTTTCTTAATTTTAAAAAAGTCTATTAAAATCAGTACCTTTCTATGGCAAAAGGCACAAGCTTCTCTCAGCTCAAGCTGTTTCCTGTTGTTCCAGACACACTTGCAGCTGATGTTCACACTCTTGTATGTGTTGCTGTTTGGAACACTGGAAATGCGCTGTGACAGTGAAACAGGAGGTGGTTGACTGTAGCTTGTCATCTTAGCAGGCAGGATAGTAAAGATCCAGGAATCGAATTTGCCCAAGTTTTTATATAAAATTGTCAGTACATTTCTGTTCACTCAACAAATTAACATAATGGTTATTTTTTAGAACCTTCCTCTAAAAGAAAACATAGAGTCTTAAGTAAAAGGAGAGTTTCGATTTTTTTTGTCTTCATAGAATTAAGGAAAAAAACCCCAGTTCACTGTTTCTTTTTGGTTTTCCCCCAGAAGATTGGTAGGTTTTGTGGCTTTTGATTAAGAGACTATTTATGAAGCTTTACATAAAGTCAGAACATATTTTTTTTACTACTTTTAGGCAAGTAGTAGGAAATTGCTCAAGATCTATCCATGGTGAATGGTAGATAAGGATAAGCACCAAGAATAACATCCTGGAATCTCAAGTTATTTGAAGTACATCTATGTCATCTCCATCCTTTTAAATAAAAGTCTGTGGCATTCTTGGACTTAATGGTGGAGAGAAAGCTTAGGTGCAAGAAGCAAATGCAGCTCTTTCTGGCTCAGAGTATGAGGGGTGAAGAGTACATAAGCATTGTGCAAGTCAAATCACAGAGTCCATGTGTGAAGCATACCTCATTGTTGAAGATACATACATCTGCTGTTCTCCAGTTTTGAGGTGCACTGTGTTCATAACCATCATGCCAGAAAACCACACAATCCACTGGACTGCAGATGCCTTGGCAGAGAGTAACTGTAAAACTGAAACCGTTTTCCCTCTTGAGATCAGAAACTATCAGAAGAAAAAGCAGCTGCTGCTTAGATCCTCTTTTTTGTTTGTTTGTTTTTAATTTAGCTCTTGGAAAGATGAACACCCTACATAAACCTGCTGGTATCTGGAATGACTCTATAGGCTGGAAATCCCTTTGTTATTGGGCCTCTTTTCCAAATTATAGTCTTACAGCTCTTGAAAATTGTTGAAAGTCAGTCTGAACAAAAGACTTCCTAAACTCCATTTCATCAGCATTTGATGTGTCTTCATTACGTTTTTTTAATAATTTGACAAATATCACCATTCTTTTCTACATTGAAGTTAAACATTCGATAGATTATTGGTGTGATCTTTGTAGAATTGAATTATGAGCTTACAAACAAATCCGTGTGGAAGAGAAATATAAATCTGCAACCAGTCAAATAGGAAAAAATCTTGCAACACATTACATATGCACTACAAAAATCTTTTGGTTTTCAAAGATTTGTCTTCAAGTCTGATTAATTCATAATCCTTCAAAAACCTAAAAAAAATTTTGGTTTTTTTTTTTTAATTATTATTCTATCCTTCCTAATATTCCTGTTGGACTTTAAAGCATGAAGTAAATGTAGTTCAGTTTTTTACCATATTGTCTAAAGCTCTGTAAAGCTTTAAGTCAGGTTGTTGATTATCATCAACAAGTGGGTTACAATCTTGTCAGCAAAGTATTTACTGAAGTTTACAATCTTGTATCTTAAAACAAAGTTGACATAAATGCTGGCTTGAGTCTTCTGGGCTGCAAACATGTTCAGGATTATCTTCACCTCAAATTCCACTCATTGTTGCATAGTTGGCAATCTCCAGAAGATTTCAACTATCCAAATTAACCTCACACTGTTAATAATTGTGCAAACCCACCCTATAACAGTTGGGGTGATGCAAAATGGTTCTTTCCCTCTTAAAATAGTTCCATACCTACAGCCTGTGCAATGGAAATGTTTCTCTGTGCCTCAGTTCTTCTGCCCAATGACCCATTGTGAGCAGAGTTAATGAGCCACTGATGTCTCCAGTGAAGTAGCTGAGGCAAACACTCATTTCTAATGAACCTTCCATGATGGGTGGTAACCATCATGACCAAAAATTGAAAGCATTAATTTTGCTGAAGCTACTCTACTGTTGTCTGCTACCCTTGTGACTTCTTTTTTTTTCTCTTACAGTAAGGCCATAGGCTAACTCACCTGAAACTTTATAAAGTGCTTTTAATTGTCATAAGTCAGCTGTCTGAAGGCATTGTTCACTTTGTTGGATCATTATGAAAGCATAAACAATTTTTTGTTTGAACAGATGAAACAGATTCATTCTATATCATACTTAATTTTTTGTTGGAATTATTTATAGAAGGGTACAAACTAGTTTTCTTAACCTTGGTGAGGCTGGGGCTAGGGGGAGAAGTTCATGTTGCCTAAAATTTCAGCAGAAAAAAATTAACTATGCATGGCTTTCTCGCAGATCATTTGAGAAGGTGAGTATACATTGGGCATTATTTGGTACTTATGACAGAATTAATTTGTGCCTTAGTGTTGTCTTTAAAATGTTTCTGCTTGCCTCTTTCTCATACTAGAAAAAGGTTCTTCACCCAGAGGGTAGTTGGGCACTGGAACAGGCTCCCCAGGGAAGTGGTCACAGCACCAAGGCTGACAGAGTTTTAGAAGTGCTTGATCAACACACTCAGACACACAGTGTGGGCCAGGAGTTGGACTTTGATTATCCTTGTGTGTGCCTTCCAAATGAGGATATTCTATGGTTCTGTGATTTCCTCAGGTTTCATATAATAAGGTATAGACATGAAACTTTCCCAGTCAAAAACAGTTGAGAACTGGAGTGCTGCTCTCCCTGAGTGATGCTGACCAGGAAGTCAATCGCTAATTTGTGCCTGTTGGAAAGGCTTGGGCTTCCCATTGGAATGAGAATCTCTTGTGCCTGTGCTTGTAGAAATTTTGATAATACTGTCATGCTGATTGATGTAGAATTTTTTTGGTTGCAGTCAAATAATTAGGAAGGAACATCTCCTCTCCCCTTAATCTTTGGCTATCCTAATAAGAAAAGCCCCTTTCCAGTTTTGCTAAAGTTAACAGACATTGATTATTGAAAAAATTTAGAACATCTCCTTCAAAGTTGCAGAATGCTGGGAAAGCTACCCCTTGCTACAAAGTTTTGCATCCCTGTGGTTGGATTTTTTATTTTTCTTAAATGTAGTTGTTAGCTATGATTGGTTGCATGTGGAAAACATGTAAACTCTGACACTGCTAGTCTGAAAAGTCTGAAGCTGTTCATTCTCTCTCATCCTGCAAACAGAAGTTTTAGGAGTTCCCGTGTCTTCAATTACAGGATTTCTCATTATTTTCTTGCATTTAGCAGTAAAGGAAAAATGATGCCCAGGCACTTGTCATGTCATCTAATTTTTCTATCTTCTAACAGTCTACTTTCCATTTGGCAATATTGGATTTAGTTATTAGGATGGGCTCATTTTTTCATATCTTTCTAGGACCAAAAAAGAGGTACTATATTTGATGAAGAAATTACAGTTGAAATTGACTTTTGCAGCCAGCAGAAACTTGAAAATGTCAGTATCAAAGGACTGATAAGAGAAAGGCCAGCCAGAAAGTAAATTATTGCTTTGAATAATAGCTGTTTAAAAATACTGAATAGTAATCATTCATTACAATTACCAATTATTTTCAGCTATGAGCCACAATTACTTGAATAAATTAATGTTGTACTACTTATAAATGGTTTCTAAAAACAGCCTTAAAGTTTTGGGTCCTCATTGCAACCTTCTTCAATACAAGCAGGGTGAAATTAACCCGATTTCCAAATGATCCTGTGCTACACAGGAAAGCTACAAAAAGCTTTGCTTTTTGGCTCATATACTAATAAGACTGAAGATTATTACTTCTGAAATATGGTTGTAAAGATCAAAATTAAGTATAAGGGTACTAAACCAATTTCAGAACCATCTGATGGACCTACAATAACCAGAGGAGAAAGGGATTTGAAGATTACAAAACAGATAGTATAATATACTCTCCTTTACACTTTATTTGCTCACACATGCACTGTTTTTTTCCTGCCTGCTTCCCGCCCTCCAGAAGTTCCTCATCATTGTATATTGGCCAAACCACACAGGGTATCTTGTTGAGTTCTGAGGCTGAGGATCTTTTTCACTCCCCTAAAACATATATCTGAGTTTGAGGCTACTCTGACGCTTATTTCTTTCAGAACTTCAGTCAACTTCAAGGCACAAGATGAGCACTTGGACTAAGTAATACACAATTTAAAAGTGCTATGTATTGGTTGAAATAATTTCTAGAAAAATATTTGAGGCCTGGGTTCTTGACCCAAAGACAAAATGAGATCCAATATATATAGGCTGGAATTTAACAAATCTAAACCTATTCCTATCAAATTAATTCTTTGCGTGAATACACTATATTCTTGAGAACTAGTCTGGAAAAACATTATGTGGTCTCATTTTCATTTGTCACTTCTGAAATAAAACCTCATTACATGCTTAAGGAAGCAAAATTTCAGTTCACCTTCCTCAAAAGCAGGTTGTACAAAATAGGACTTTTTTCTTCTCCTTCAGCTCCAAGAAACACCAGTTCACATTTAGAAGAGAGAAAGAAAGAATACATTTTGAGGTTGGGTACCTCTTTTGTGGTATCAGTTAACATACAGGAAGTATCACTTTTAAGTACTGGGGAGATTTACAAATACTTTTTCCTTCTAGCTACTGAAATGAATGTTTTATATTTCAGATGCTTTAGAAAATCTTCTTGTTGGCAGACACTAAAGAAATACTTAATGCAACTGTGCTTCTAAGAAATATATAAAGGAAAGCTGAAGCTGTCATTTATAGTGAAGTCTGTATTCCAGACCTCAAAATAATTCAAAATAAATGTGTGCTCTGATGCAGAGTACAGATATGCAACTCTTCAGGATTCAGAGATTAATGGTAAATAAAAGGATCAGTTAACTTAATACCACCTTTTCCAGTGCTTTATTAATAATAATCCTGCTACAAACATGCATTAGAACTCATAATGATGCTCACCAGATGTCTTTTCACTGGTCAGAAAAGTAAATGCTAGCTCAATTTTTTTTTTTTTTCAATAAAAACAACATGTAAAATAAAACAGATACAAAAAGTACAGAAGAAAAATTACATAGTGGGGGGTGGGGGAGAGAGCAATTAACTTGAAAAATGTAGAACTGAAAATTAGAACATAGTTTGGCTAAGTTTTCCACTTGGTAACTGTAATTAAAGAGAACTGCTTGTCTTATTGAAGCAATAAAACAAAATATTGTCTGCTTAGCAAGTGACCTTTAACTTGCAAAAATATGCAGTTCTGAATGCAAATGAAATAATAGCTTGGAAGAAATTAAATTTATTTCCAATTTCCACATTTTGTGTGCGCCCTTCTGCATTCTTGAGTCTTAAAATCACTTTTAAGTGCACTTAAAAAAGACAAGACATTTGTTCAGAATGCTCACTGTACCATCTTGTACATGATGTGTTACAACATAAAAGCTACAATTCAAAAGCTGACCTTGCAGGGTAAGGTCAGGACAGGCTGTAGGTTTCCTGATTTGTGTGGATCTAGTATTTTTACTTACCTGTAGACAAGGTATAACTGCTAACAAACATTTCTGCTCTGAAGCTGAAGAAGCAGCTGTAGTATCTCAAGCTACTCTGGCCTTAGTTTATGGTATTGCTTCTTTTTAACCCAAGTTTGGCAAAAATAGTGGTATGATTAGTATGATTTCATAACATTTCTAAAAAAATTGCGAGGCAGGATATTTTTCTGCACATTCTGAACTGGTGCATCAGGATCTAGCTGTAGAGCTAATACTGTACAAAGACCCGTAAGAACCTAGTGCAATTCCTTTCTGTAGATTTAACTCCAATCTTTTAGACAAGGAGCTTTATTGTGATGGCAGTGAGGCTTGGCTTCATGTGCCAAAGAAGAATGCCATGACCATGCTGAAACATATATATTCAATGTAGAAGAGATTTCCACGCAGAAAGACTGGACAGAGAAAAGCAAAACCTTGCTTTTGAGCCTTGGTTTTTTACCTTCCCAGGCTGTTACATTGCAGAATCCTTTAATGCTCACGAGTTTATGCAGATCTTATAATGTGTAAGACAGTATGAGGCATATACTTAGAATTGTATAATGTGTCCCCATGTCAGATTTTAGTCATCTGACCTAACCTGTGCAGTAAATTGCAGTCCTTTTGCCACAAGAACCCTTACTCAATATGTTACTAGATGGCTTTTTGAGTATTTATTCTCAAATTTTGAGTTTATGTAAATTAATACTAATATATTCATGTTATGATACATGTTTTTGGTATATATTGTTGCATTGTCATTTTTGCTCAAATTCTATGCATGTAAAACTCCAATGCAGAATTGAGTTGGAACTTCCAAGAGCGATTAAATGTGACTGCTTGTTCGGAATTGGAAATAATGCAGTAGAAATTCTTTTGGCTAAGAATAGAATCAAATCTGATCAATAGAAGTGCATATTATCTTCTTTTCTAACTGTCAGGCTAGCAGTAGAGTAAGACATGATCAGTAAGTATTGCTGACAACAAGTTAGAATTTGGAAACTTATATTTCCAAAAATACTGCATAGAATTTCTTTCAAATATTTCAATGCAAAAGTTTGGTCCCTTTTTCTGGAAGTTTTATTCCATTTTATTATTGATTGGGTTTATATTTTCACATTGTATACATTTTTAGTATGAAGTATTGTAGAGCTTATATAGTGTGGTCTGAGTGCATGTTTATCATAAATTTAAAAAATTACTGAATATGCCGCATTATGTTGCTTCTGAAGACTTAAAGAGTATCTGGATTTTGTGGTTTTTAAACTTACAAACCACACTACCATGTGTGTGTTGAAATGACTACTACTTGTGTTATCTTTAATATCCCTTTGTCAGTGGCATCTAAATTGTGTTCTGTTTATGCAGAGAGCATTCATATAATGGACAGTCATGGTGCACATTATTAGTCTGCATTCTGTTAGTGTAATAGTCTACACAGGTAATTGCAACTCCATTCTTAAATGTGACAAATTACTTGGTTGCTCAAAAGATAACAGAGGTCAGATGGAATTGCATGAGAGTTTTCTCTTCTGTTCTTCCATTCATTACTGGATAAAATGAATTCCCTTAAATCTTTTTTTTTTGGCCTGTGTTCCCAATTCATAATATTTTTGTGGTCTCAGCTCAGTACATTACTCAAAGGAAACTGAATTTTAGCAGAGACTTTGGGAGCTTACTGCTTGGTGGTTGTGGTAATATATTGGGGAGGGGCAGAAATGGGAATTAGTATTTCACATGGAGGAGTACCTATCTGGAGAATTAATTTAAATTCATAGTGATTTTGAAAATTAGGAGGCGTTTTTTGAAATCATTGTATAAAATTCAGTCAGTCTGCTTTTTCTACAAAATTAAAATGTTTGTGTATATATATTTGTGCATATTTATGTAGCTACAAGTAACTCTTAGCCAAGACGTGCAAAACCTCTTCTTACATATGTTTTTTGATGACCATGTTCTGTGTTGTTATGTATTTCTCTGATACTGCTAAAATTCATGTTCTGTCCTGCCTTTGTGCATGCTGGAGGCTTTCATGGTCATTGGTGATGAACTTCCTCCTCTTCTGACCTCTGTAATGCTGATTCTTCCCAAGCTTATTTAAAGTCCATACAGGACAATCATTCCTGCTTCACACATAAGCTACGGGGGAGGTATTGCAGGAGAAGGGAAGAGTGCTTTTTAAGGTGTCGCGGAATTGCTGGTTTGAGGATTGCTGTACTCCTTGAATATACCCTGTGTGTTACATTACTTGGACAACTTCTGTTCGCTAGAAAATATTGAGGAGTGAAAGAATGTTTACTTAACCTTGACATATACTGAAATATATACTGAAAATACTGAAGTTGTGCCAGGAAAAAAAAATATACACTGTCAAAATTAAAACAAGATGATTAAAATTGTATTTTACAATAAATACAATAACTCTTGTTTCTGAAGCATCCCAGCCAGTTTCTGCCTTTCTTTTGGAAGAAACTGGAATTTTTAATTACAGATTTTCTTTGTTGTAGGTGAGCTTTTTCTTTCCATCTGATGAAAAGGAAAAGCCAGTAGACAAATACTGTCCTTATTTCTGTGGCATCTCAGGCTGCAAATAGTTTGCATTTTGTTTTTATTAGTAAAAATTTATATTCCTGTCTTCTGCTATACCGGATGCTTTGGCACAAAACATGATTGAAGGGTTTTCCTTCCTTCCATGTCCTCAAAGTTTAGTATTTCTAGTATATGTGTTAATTACTACAGACTCTTCCCCAGGTGATACTATAATTATGAAGTAGTTTGCACATTTTAATAGAACATTTTCTAATTTAAGGGTTTTTTCCAAAGGGCTTGTTTTCAGATTTTTGATGTTTTCTTGTTTCTTTCCCATCTCTAGCCAACAAGGACTCTAGTTATGACGAGTATGTCTTCTGAGTAAGTATTAAGCACTTTGAATCTTTATTCAGCCCACAATTTAAATTTTAATGTTGATAATTTTTTTATGTCTATAGAAAATGAAATTTATCTTTGCGCTCTGCACTGTATTTCATTCTGTGTTCTAGCAAGAAATTTGTACGCACATGTATATGTTGTTGTTTGCACTGTATACGTATGTTTTTTTGCTGTGGTGCAGACTGAAGTAGTTCCATAGGTGAGTTCAACAGGGCAATAAAACTAAAATCTTAAGCAAGTTTTGAATTTTTCTGAACAAAGTGTAAATAGTTGTAAAAATGTAAATGTAGTAAAAGGTTCAGCCCAACATTTAGCCTTTTCACCATATATTTTAATTATTTCTATTTGAAAAGTCGTAATCTGAAACATCAGTTTAAAATGCTTTATTTCATACGAATAGTTGCAGAATAAGTATCCGTTGTGGGCTTTTTAGCAACTTAGTTTCAAAACATTAGAAGCAGCTGCCACTGCATATTTTGAGGGAGAGTTAATAATTTTCTGGCATGCTCTTATCATTCTCTCAAAAGTCTTACAGCATAAAGAACATCCAACAAAAACATGGTTCCATATTTTATACTACACTTGCTTACAGTTTTTGAATTCTTTTTCAAAACTCAAGATATTTATACTACCCACAAATCTGTTTCAGGTTTGGTATAACTAAATGTTGACAGTTACATAGATATAAATACTCAGAAACAGCACTTAGTGGCTATCCTTTCAGAAGTTTTTTGTAAAACATTGTCAATAATTATTAGCAAGTATACTTATAAATGTCAGAAACATAAAATGGAATTAATGCTTTTCTTCTATTTAATGTGACTGGATGCTAGTAACACCAGTACTATAAAATGAACTTAAAATGAACAATGCAGGATCACTGTGGAGGAGGTAAAGATCATCACTATAGTGCAGATAGTAGGGGAAAATGGAGGCTGTGGTCTGCCTAAAAAAGGAGAACAAATCCTGACTGAGCTGGAGAGATTTTTTTTTTAAGAGGTCATTAATATGTTATTTCTTTTATGTTGTTATATGTTGACGTTTCCCACTACTCAATTACTATTTCATTAAATTAAATTGTCTGGGGATAACAATTGCTTTTCTTCAAAACCTTTTCATCAAGACTGCACTTTTGGCTGACTACAATTGTAGGCATTCATCAACTTGTAAATTGGTGAAGGGAAAGGGACTGCTTCTGAAAGAACTAAAGAATAGAAAATAGTCCTCTAAAACATAACCCAGTGGTCAAAAGTCAAATTTAGTACCCAGTAACTACAGCCTCAAAAGTGGTTCATTAGAATTTACATTTTAAGATGCATGAGTTCAATGGTTTTGTGGTATTGGGTGTTGAGATTATATTAAATGCTGCTCACTGATTGGTAGCTACCAGCTACCTATCTTTCTGAATTAAAAATTCAGTGAAATTTTGCTGTAGATTTTCATCCACCAGTTTTTGCAGCTGTGTCAAGTATAGACTGGTGAGTTTTCTCTGCACTTTGTAAGATATCTTTGATTCAAGAGTTGTACAACAGAAGTTTTTCATCTCATTGTAAGAATTTTGTGTAGACATAGAGGAACTAAGAAAAGGTTCAGGGAGAGCATGGAGCATGCAGTCTGGGCAGGGCCAGCCCCCATGGGCTGCAATGTTGCAAAAACTTTCACTTGTAGGTTACGGAAAACTAAAGGTTACAAAATTAAAAGGGAAAACTAAGCATTCTAGTAACAATCAAAACTATATAGCCAAGGTCAGAATTCGTACCGGAGAGAGGGTCAGTCATTTGATATTTTTAAGTATCTCAACATACAATATCACCTTTTGACTTAATTGTGAGATTAATTTGCTACACTGATTTCACTATCCATTTTTTTGTTTTAAAATTCTTGAAAAATAGTTTGCTCCAATTTTTGTGAAGAATTTTTTTTTGCAGTTTTGTTGGGATTCTGCTAAGTAGTGTTTGTTTTAGCTGGGATATTTTGGGAGTTTTAACAAGCTTCCTTTCTGTAGAGTTAAATGTAGTGAGAATGAAGCAACCCCAGAGGCTTCTGGAGATGCTCTGAGTGTGCTTGCATTGTGTCCGTGATTAACTTACATGTTTTGCATGAAAGGATCACCACTGTGATGAGTGTGGCTGTGGTCATGGTTGTACTTAATTGCTTTATCTTATGTTATATGGGCATTTCCAAGTCAGTGTGGGGAGTAGAAGACACCAGAATTTGGCTTTCATTTACAGATCTTTATTGATCACTTATAATTGCAAAAATGATCATTAATAAGAGCAGTAAATTGTTAGCATGCAACAGCTTTTCTCTAGTAGTACCAAGATCTTCTTGTTTTCATAATTGTATCTTCATATGCTCCTGCGTAGCTATGTAGAGAGCTCAAATTAGAACTCCAGTTATAAATGGCCATTTTGGAATTGATATTTAATTTTATATATTTCATTATAATTGTATTTAAGGATAAGTGAATTTTTAATTGAAACGTTGGTATAGATGTGTAGGTAGCAAGCCAGACAGAACTTTAGTACTTCTCTCTAAATTTAGGCACAGTATTTTATTCGGATGCTGAAAATTTGGTGCTTCCTAATGAAAAACTGTTAAGTGTGCTGTGTCTATATGTTTACATTTCTAGGTAATGTTTTTTTTTTATAGTACTACAGAAGAAATCAAGAATTGGGGTCTGTTGTACTGGGCATTGTACACAAACAACATAATAGATAATTCTGCACTCAAAAGCTTTTATTTAAATAGACAACATAGATGTAGGGGGCAACAGGGCTTTGATGTGCAAGTAGATGTGATCTTGTGATAATGGAGAAGGATCTGTTTGGATTCTGTGGTGAGGCTAGTGAATTTAGAGCTAGCAAGTGGGTAGAGGCTTAGTGAGAAAAGCATAAAAAATGATTATTGGGGAAAGAAATGAGGTGAATTTTAGTTAATTTGTGTTGTGTGTATATGCTTTTATAAATCTGCCTCCCTCCATTTGATGTTGTATGGGTTATTTTTTCTTTTCTTCTTTTTAGGAAGCAAAATACAGTAATTCAGGTCGTGAATAAACTTGGAGATTTTTTGTTTTCAAATGACGTATGTGAAACAACAAGTCATGTAGTTGTTGGGAGTCCTCGTCGTACCTTGAATGTTATGCTGGGAATTGCTCGTGGGTGTTGGATTGTTTCTTATGAATGGGTAAGAAATGCTTTTTTAATTTTACTACGCAATAAATTAAATTTATTTTGTATAGCTGAAATATCAACCGTATTTGTGTCCATGTTACATACAATGGTGCAAATACTTAGAGTTAGTTCAATTAGATGAAATTTGTCTGTGTGAAGATCTGTAACTGTGAGTTACAGTTTTTCAGTTAAATCTAACCAAAGTATTCCTGTATTGTACCTCATTATGTATTTTAGAAAGGCTCGAAGTTTTATCTCACGGATGAGAAATTCATGTCCCATGCACTGTTTTTGGACAGATTAATTTCTGTTTAACATTAGCCAACTCGCATTATTCAGATTGAATTTTTTATATCCTGTTATATTTCTGTTGTGTTCCAAAACATGTATTGTGTTCAGCATTGGTAAAAATGAAGGGAAATTGTTAGATATTTTGCTGCAAGTGGGAAAAAATATAAAATAGAAATAGTAGTAACTGGGTGGGGAACATATCTGTCAACCCAAGCTTAAACCATCTCAATTGCTCACTGTAATAATAGAGATTAACTGCTCAATCTGAAATTGCAGATGACAGTTTCTCAGCTTTCCTCACGTTTCCAGAGCTATAAAACATAGATGTTGAAATTTATATGGAAATAGCTCTTGATCTTATACAGAAAAGGTTTCCTGAATAACTAAATTTCTCGGTTTCCTTTTTCATATAAATACTTTAAACTTTACTTGTTGGGCGGAAAATAAACTGCTGCCTTTTTGTTTTCAAGATGTCTGGCACTTACTAGTATGAAGCTTGTCCTGTGTGATACATATGCAGTTATCTGAAGTTGTTGTGGTATACTTCAGGGTTTTGAGAAGTTCTTGGTGATTAATTTCCCTTGGAATAGAGGGTTTGCATCTTTGGTCACCTTAAGGATCTAGTAATGTGTCTTTGTGGTGAAAGAAGACTAATAGCATCCTTGGCTGCATTAAGAGGAACATATTTGAGCAGGGGGTTTGGAGAGGAAAATCTTCACAGACCCATTCCAGCCTACTATAAGACTCTTGGAAGCTATTAGTTAAATACACTGAATTATCTGTCCCACACTTAGCTTTGTATGGAGCATTAAACAGGTCACAACATAATTGCTGTAAGTTGCTTTTTCATAACAGAGTACTCAGACATGAAAGCTGCATTTTTCCTTGAGAAAAAGCTTCAAATCACTACTAAGATAGCTAGAGATGGAGAAAACTACTACAAAATAGTTTCCTGTCTTTGTACATAAGGCAGTATGTACAGTATGTACATGTACATATCTTCATAGACCAGTACTGATTGGTAGCAATGCCAAATTCTGTCCTCCTGTCTTACAGTCTACCTTGCAGACTCATCATGGAATAATCTATATCACTCATGTGATAACAATAAGTTGAATAAAATTATTCCAAGTATGTTTGTTCCTGAAGATGTTATTGGATCAAATGCTGATGCTATTTTCATTCATTTTATTGACCTGCTATTTAGACAAAGTTCTGAAGTTACTAGGCGAGATGCATGAGAAGGAACTAGAGAAGAACTTCAGAATTCAGATCTCCAGATCAGAAGTTTGTTTAATCTTGTAGTATCTACTTATCTGTGAAGATTGCTATTTTTAATATTTTTAGAACTGTGCTTATATCTTTCACAGACACTGGGCCCAATTTTGTCCATTAATGTATATTCCCTCAAATAATTAAGTAATTTATTTCACTAAAATAAAACAGTGCTTTGAACTTTCTTCTTTAAAGAGTTAACCTGGTTAAATCATTGAATCATATCATGTAAGAGCATTAGATTCTTTTTTCTAATTGTGTCAATGGCATACTTTTGCCATCATTTTACCCAAATGGGTAAATTTCTCTTCTAGAGAAGAGAAAGCTGAAGCCTTACTTAGCCAGCATGAGGAATTAAGTAGAAAATTAGTCAGGAGAATTTCATTTAAGCAAAATAATCTTCTCCTTCTATTGCTGTTACATTACCCACTCCTTTAAATGTAATCAATCCTACCATTAATACTTCCATTGATAAAATAGTTCAAATTAGATAATTAAAATAATCAATCAATCTGGAGAAATTAGTAGTACCTTTTAAACATGGTATTACTTTTGAGGAGTGATGACTGTCTTTTGGAAGATGTTTATCAGCGTTTTAAGAAGCTATTTACCTCTGCCTTTTGACTTGTAATGTGGAGATAATTCAGGCTGAACTGGTTTTCTTCTGCTGAGAAAAATTTAAAATGTTATTTTTAAAGATGGATGTTGGAGAAATACCAAATTTACCGTGAGACATTTTATCTTCACAGCACTCCATTTACATAGTTCAAGATTAATTATTCAAGTACAAATACCATATGATCATTCAGTGTACTAGCTGGATAGGTAAGAGAACTTAAAACTAATCAAACAGTGTGTTACCAGACGCTTGAGAACTTGAAGTGTGCTATACCTTTTCCTATATGTTGTGAGTAAAAGAATGTAGCTGGTATGGATATGCCGATGAAAATGCTTCCCCAAGGCTAAACTTGTAGCTGTAGAACCTGCAGGACTTCTTGGAGCACCATGCAATAGCGTGCTGCTGAGTTAGATAATATCGCCCATACTTCAGCATGAAGTAACAGAAGATTAATCAACTCGATTCTAGAGTCCAAAGCCAAAGGAAAATATTCTTTAAGGGTGTAAGAGGTCCACACAAAAACTATGCTTTTCCCACTCTTCTTTTCCCTCCCGATTTCCTCCTAACTTTGGTTCTCCATGACCAGCAAGACTTTATTCTGCTAGAATCTGATACATTCTTAATATCTCAGTGTTATCCTGTATTTTCCTAACTTCTGATACTCCTATATCCAGCATTCATATCTGTTCCATACCGTACTGCTTTATCATTACATTTTAAGTTAACTCTTTTGTAAATGCACATTTGAAAACTTCTAGATATTTTCTTCTCAATACAAACACACATTCTCAAGTATTTCAGCTAAGAATAATATTGCAAATCATAACTTGTTTTTGAACTACATGAATCTGAGGCATTTTTTTGTGTTGCTATAAAAATATACTAGTTGAAAAATTGCCAAAGTCAGAAGCAAAGTTTCAGTGACTTGGTATGGAAAGCTCTTGTCTTTGTTTTCATGAAAACTGAATGTTTTAGTGAGTGGTGACCTAATTATTTACTGCAGGACCTGTTCATGAACTCTGTATCTAATTTTCTTTTTATCTAGAAAAGTAGATACGATGCCTTTGTACTCAATTCCAGAACCATGATAGACAAGCATTAATCCATCTTTTGTTAAGACAAACAAAATTCATTTCTAAACAAAATTCTGTAAATACTACAAGGATTGATAGAGGTCGTTGCTGTAGAATTGGCCTGGAAAATGAAATAGGATTACTTAATCATAACTAATCTTTTGGGTTTATATTTTAATCTATTTGGGTTGTTTTCCAGCTACTTTTGATACAAACATAATTTTGGTACTATAAGGACATGAAGTATACG
This sequence comes from Dasyornis broadbenti, assembly GCA_013397935.1. Lineage (NCBI taxonomy): Eukaryota > Metazoa > Chordata > Aves > Passeriformes > Dasyornithidae > Dasyornis > Dasyornis broadbenti. The sequence continues at coordinate 223,581 of VZRN01003866.1, read as the reverse complement.
TAATACAGCATGGTACATCTGTTCCTGCTCAAGTTTATTTATGAAGAATTTATTTTAATGTAGTTTGTCTCTATGAATTTTATTAGAAGTTACAATTTTCTTGGTTCAGTTAAAGTTGATTTATATTGTGATTAAAAGAGAAATTACATTAACAAGTTTCTTTTATGTTCAATAAATATAGACATCTGTAAGTATAAAGCTAAGATACTTCGATATCCTTATTGCAAATTGTTGAAAATAATTGTAAAAATTATACATAGGTACTACCTTAAAATTATAACTTGCAGTCCTGAGTTGCAGTCTTAACTGTATGTTTTTAAGAAGTTACTATACTTTTCTTAGCTGAACATGGCAATGCATTATTAGGTTTTGAATATTTTTTAAAGGTCATTGATTTATAAATGAGCTTAACTCTTATTTTTATCTTTGGTATGATGTAATGACTGTAGAAATTATTTTCTCATTTTGTACAGCTGTTGCATTTTCAAATATTTGATTGTTCTTTTTCTAAAAGTAAACATAATATTCTTTGAACATTTTGTAATCACGTTTAGCAATAAGTCTAAAGATATACTGCTTTTTATTATCCGCATAAAATCACTGTTCATTTCCAATAGCCTGCAAAATCGGACACCTACCCTCACAAGTCAAATACCCCTTGTCACATCAGACACGCCACCAGCTTTTGTAGCAGTTCACATTGGAGGTTGCTGGTTTCCCTGGAAGTCATCAGGCATAAGATACTTTGGACTGAAAACTATAGAACTTATTTAGAAAATTTTGTTATAATAATTTGTTATCAAAACCAAATTTGCAATTTACTTCTTGTAGCAATAGATTTGGGGCAAAAGAGCACTTTACAGAAACTTACTTTCTTACATACAGTTAGGTATTTTGTAAGGTTTACATTCCTAGTTTATGATCAATCTGTTCAGCTAGGAGTTTTCCATTAGTGAGCTGTAACATTGGGAAGGATAACTTTACCATGCTTAATATATATAATGCCAGTTTTTATCTAAGGGAGTGTCATAGACCCTCTCACAATTTTTTTCAGGTAAAATTTTATAATTTAAATTAAAACTAATAATATATACATTTGTATGGCAGAGTATTTCAGTTATTGTGAATCAAGCATGGGAATAATTTCAGACACTGATGAAATTCAGCTTGTCCTGAGATGAATAATGACAACAATTTAACTGCATGGCTGTGCTAACAGACCTCATCTTTTTGAAATGGCTAGAGAAATATTTAGGGAAAATATGAGAGAGGTAGAATTATCCTAAAACAGCGATTTGTTTTCTAATAAATTCCATATATCCCATTTTGGTGATATATGTATGCTTCTTGTTCAGTTAGCTTCACTTGCTCTAGGAGCATCAGGGTGTCTCAGTGGTTGGTAACCTTGCTTTTTTTTACTCGATCTTAAGGGGTGCCAGGTGGCAGCTACAGAAAAGATATTGTGAAGCTGAAATACCTCTAAAAAGGAGAAGTTGTTGAATTGAGTGACAGTGAACAACCTTGGCAAAGTTACCAGTGTTTTATGTATATGAGAAGCTTCGTGGCTCACCACTGATAAAACCAATAAGAAAAAGAATCTCATCTTTCATCCGAATGTGCTTCAGAATTTAGCCTATCTGCAAATTAGTAGTAGAATGTCCTTTATATGTCTCAATGGCAGAGCCAATGTAGGAACTTCGTCTTTTTCCATTTTCCCATTGAGACGATGCTTTTATCAATTGAGGGATAGTATTTGAATACTCTCCATGGGGCTTTAATATTATAGTCTGCATAACATTATAATATTAATAATGTCTGCATAATATTATAACTGCAAGTTATGATAAATTGTTCTGAAGAATGTTTAGAAAATCAGTCCGTAAAAAAATGCTGGATGAGGTAGCTTGGGGAAAGTTTTACGAAAAAAATACTGAAAATGGCTGTATTTCAGAAATTGAAAATACAACCATTTTCAGTAGGTTTTTTTCTGTTAACCATTTTGTGCTGGCCTTGATGGGAACAGAAGTGTACAAGTAGTCCACAGTATTAGGAAACCAACCATTTGGCTGGTTTCTAAAGACCATATTGATCCAGTGTTCCAGAGCTCAGTTGAACACAAATGATTACGAATTTTCTAGTCAGTGTTCTGCAGTCTGTTTTTGTGCTCTAGAGTATGACACTGACAGTGTAGGATACCAAAGAGAAAGAAATTGTGTTATTATTCTTTGCTGGATGATTTATATATGCAATGTTGATTCTATGCAATAGCTGTGTAATCTTTGTGAGTAGTAGGGGTCCAATATTGTTTGACATCTTCATTTATGGTCTGGATAATGGGGAAGAATGCAGCCTCAGCAAGTTAGCAGATGTTAGAAAACAGTGAGGAGTTTTTGATACACCAGATGGGTGTTCCTGGTCAGAGGGACTTTGACAGGCTGGAAAAATGAGCCAACAGGAACCTCATGAAGTTCAATGATTACTGAACTGAGAGAACAGAACTGATATATTATGACTTCCCTTTTCAAATTTTTGGTCTATGTATTGTGATTAAAAAATAGTTGACTTCTCTAATATACTCACAATGTTTTAAAATTTGATATAGCTATACATACAAGTACGACTGATATGTCAATGGTTGGTTTCAGTTGTAAAATTTGTGTCTTTCTGATTGCTTGATTTTTCAGCAAATCATTTGGTTTGGGTAAATGAAATAGCAAACCAATTATTGCAACAGCACTGTCACTTTTAATTACACGTTCAAAAAGTTTATTTTAGAAATATTAAGATGCTACTTACCACTTACTTTATTTTAGGTTCTGTGGTCTTTGGAATTAGGCCATTGGATCTCAGAAGAACCGTATGAGCTTTCATCCAGCTTCCCTGCAGCTCCTGTAAGTTTAATGGTTCTTTAAGCTTGTGAACCTTCTTTTGTTTATCTGAGAAGTGAGTTGCCATCTAAATAGGTTTTGTGAATAAGAAAGTCTACTAGAAAAATATTTTTTTAAAGCAGATACTGTAAGGAGTTATTTTCTTCTTCATCCACTACTTTTTGAAGTGTGTGCAAAAACTTTGGTAGACGTGGAAAATGCAAAATAGTGATTCACCAATTAACACCTGAACAAACCAGCATCTTATTGAAGTAGAAATGTACTTTAATTTTATTTCTGTCTATACCTGTATACAAACTGGAGAGACAGGTTATTGCCAAATGGAAAGATTTGCAGGTCATGGACTCAGATTTTTTGGCCCAGAAATTACGTGGGCAATGGAAAATTACTGTGGCCTTCTAGAACTGCTAAGTAGGAAAAAATGAAGCATTTTTCCTGCCTCTAATGATCATTCTGAAGTACTGAATTGGGAACCAGTGCAAAAGTGGATATGTGGGTGGATATGTGGGGCATGGTGTATCTGTGCAGACCTCAGTGCACTTTTTGTGTTATAATTGATTAAACAGGAATTTTGCTTTGGTTTTAAAACAAGTAGAATTCTAGCTGGTTACTTGTCAGTCATTCCAGTAGTTTTCCCTCCACTAAATTATTGTTTGTGATTTGTTTCTCAAAGTTTCATACAGGCTTTGAAGAAAGAACAGTTAAAGGGGTAGGAAATTTATTTTCACTGTAATTTTTTTAACTGTTATGGAATTTTTGAATGTTTTTCTAAATCTATAACTTATGTAAATTTACATATTCAACATGAAGCTTTATTTCATGATTGTAAGTTGTATGTTCTCACAGTGTAGGGAAACTGTAGCCGTTATTCTCAAATTAGCCTAAAGAAATTAATTATCCATTGTAATTTCATACTTTTTGTAAAAGGAGAAAGGCGATTTTTTTTTTTTAATATAGCAAATACGGTAAGAATGGTAGAACTTAATGTGAAAAATAAATAAGAATCATGTTGTTTATTTTCTCCTTTTCTGAAAAAAATATATACTGAGTTTCATGCTAAGTTGCTTTGAGTTTTTTGTTTCTTTTCAGACTACCTTGTTTAACAACAAAGTATGCTATAGTAACAATGTATATAGCATTGGCTGGCAGTGATTCCTCTTAGGACTGTTTGTTAGATTCCATTTAGAGGTTTTATTCCTAAAGCAGAAGTAAGGAGAATTTGAGAGATGGTGAGAATGTAAAATTGAGGGAGGTTATGGTTGTGGTGAGAACCTGAATCACTTCTATTTGCAATATGCTGTTCTTGCAAAGGAACAAAGCTGCTGTCCAAGGCAATATTTTCATTACCATTCCAATCATTCCCTTCTATAGTTACCCTCATTTCTTACTGTAACAGACACCATATTTTTTTTAAAGGTGCGATAATTATTTGAGCATTAATGGTGTTTTTATGTCCTTTTTTTTCTTTTTTCTTTCCTGCTTCCTAAAAAGTATTTAGAGAAAATGGAAGTGCATTCTAGTTTCACATACTATTTGTTTGATTACAGGAAGGAATTAAAAATAGGGGTTACCTTGCTGTTATGTTTTAATTGTTTGTACCAAGTCCAAAGCAGTTGTTGCAGCCTTGTGTTTCCTACTATTGCCTTCCTTCTGACATGTCCTCCTGTTGCTTCACTTTGGTGTTTGGAGTTCAAGCTATGCAATCTTCTTTAGATGAAATGTCATTTAAATACATATTCACTCTAAAATTTTACTTTTTCCCATTCAAAATTTTTAAAATTTGTTTTGATAAATTGAATCTTTTTCTCCCAAAATGAAGTCTCATTAAAGAATTGATCTATTTAATGTCTACATCAGTATTTTTGATCACTTTTCCACAATAGTCATCAGAAAGCCTCAAATTTTATAAACCTTTTCCAACAAATCAAAACCAGCCATGCAATCTTAAATTATTTTTTGTCATAAAGTGTTTTCTTACTAAAATAAAGAAAGTTAATGTGAACCAGAAGTCAGCACTACTTTCCTTTGCCAGGTTGAGCATTCAGATTCCATCATGGTTTTTAAGAACCTTTTTGGGGATTTTTTGTTTGCTTGTTTTTGTTTTCTCTTTATTATTGGTCTGGATATGCTTACTATCTCAAATATTGGGGGTATTTTCTTTAGTTGTCTGATTAAATGTAGCAACACAGGAAATGCAGTCATGTAGACTCAGTATTTCTGTTAAATTTCATAGAATCATAAAGTATTTTAGATTAGCAGGGACCTCTGAAGGTTGTCTAGTTCAACACTCCTGGGACCTGCCCAATCCAACCTCATGGTAATAAATAAATAAATGAAAAGGGAAAATCACTTTCCCCAATTTGAAATTGTATTTACTGCCTCTTGTCCCTGTCTCTTGTCTCATAGCAGTGCACCTCCAAGAAGGGTCTGGCTCAGTCCTCCCTGTGTCCTCAATCAGGTAGCTGTAGGCACCACTAAGGTCTCCTCTTCCCCTTCTCTTCTCTAGGCTGAAAAATGACAGCTCTCTAGGCTTCTCTTGGTGTGCTGTGTGCTCATTGGTATGTGTAGGTCCTCTGCTAGTGTGATGATTCTTCTAGACTTGCTCTCTAAGACATTTCTTGGAAATTCATTAAAGCAATTTTGGGAAGTTTTTTTTTTTTTTTAGTTTGGGATATATATATCCTTACAAGGTTGCTGTGCAAATCAAAGTAATTTCAAATACATTGAGATTACTTTATGCAACTCTTCAGACAATGACTGTTAATTTACATTCCTTATATAAAATCAGATCATGAAGTAATATTAGAAATATTTTTTTGTCTCTGCCGCACTTTAGTAGTGATTACACATTTTCAGTGAAGAAGAATGGTGGTGGAGTACTCTGGAGCAGCTTTAATGACTGTCAGTATAAAATGGAGAGATTTCTTCCATCTTTCTCAAAATCATTTACTGTTTTCAAGACAGAATCATAGAATCAGCAAGGCTGGGAGAGACTTACAGGATGGTCCAGTGCAACCATCCACCCAACACTTCTACTGTAACCCTAAACCACATCACCCACCAGATCCAGACACCTCTTGAACATCTCTGACTCAGCTTAAGTCCATTTCCTCTGGGCCTCTCACTGCAGGCACAGTAGAAGAGAAACCAAACCCCACCTCACTACAGCCTCCTTTCAGGTGATTGTAGGGAGTGATGAGGTCCGCCTTAAGCCTCCTCTTCTCCATCTAAAAAACCCCAGATCCTTCAGCCCCTCCTCATAAGATATTTTTTCTAGACCCTTCACAAGCCTTGTTGCCCTTACAATACTGTCATGTTAAGTTAGCCTCTGGAAATGTGTCTGGGGTTTTTGTTTTGTTTTGGGATAAGTTCTTGCATTGTAACTAATTCAGTCATCCCCTGAAAGAGTGCTGAAAGTTTTACAAAAATATTAGGAAAAGACTAAACATGACAATTAAAAGCTAAACTTAATTTGGAGAAAGCCTTCCACTAAATTGTTGTGATTTATGAAGAAATAATTTCTCAATCTGAACTGCAGTGTTTGGTACACAATTTTAAAGCATATAGTAAAAAAAATGAAGGGAAAAAAGGGAAAGATCACTCAGTAGAGTAATTTATTCACATTGTGATGTACATTGAGGGCCTACATACAGAGAATTTTTAGGGAGAAGTCCTAACTTTACTGAAAAAAAACCATAGTGTGACCTTAGATAACTTTCATATTATTTTTTTCCTGTTTTTAAAATGTAGTAATTTGTATCTTAAGTCATAACATAAATTTAATTGTATCAAAGAACATGCATATGTTTTTCAGTTAGGTTATTTTTACAAAACATATGGATATATTACAGCACCAGATGATAAATGATTGTCATAGACAACCAGACATCTGGTGTTAATGCCGTTGTCTCGGTTTATAAAATACTGGTCAGTTATTTTACAGGTAAATGACAAGGGGAAAAAAAGTGCAGTCTTCATAAAAATGTATAGGAGTACATGCTATATTGTAATTCATAGGGATTTTTGTAATTTAAAGGTAGTGACTGAAATAGAATGAAAAAACAATGATTTTTGTAAATGGTTTTTCCCAAGAATAAATGCAAACTATTTAAATGCTATTTGTTCTCTGTTAAACAAAGTCATACAGGCTATTGCAAGAAATCCCCAAATAAGTGTAAGAAGTTGTTTAGGAGACTATGGGGGAAAAGAATGTATTCCCTAACTACAGTATAGAGCTAATTACAGGACAGTATTTTTTTCATGTACATAAAGGGCAAACACAACACAAAAAGATAAATAGTTCTAGATCAAGCTAAGTGTTTTATATTAATGTTTAAAGTTCAGTGGTGAGGCAAAATGCATATTTCTAAAAGTATTTTAGGGGTTTTTTTCACAGTTCCAGTTATTTACTAACACATACATAACATAATTGATCAGTAAAACAGAGTCCTTAAGTTGTCTGATGGTTTCTTGGATGTTCTTTTTATTGAGTCATTTGGCCAAATCACTGTTATATCAGGTTGATGCTTTAGACTTCGTGTCTGGTTGAATAATATAAGCTTTAGCTGATCAAGAGTATTGCAATTCAGGAACTGTACTGAACTGAACACTAGTGCATGTTTCTGGGCTTGGAAAAATAAGACAAGTTGCTTGGTAAAATAAGTCTTTGAAGACTATATAATAGACAATTCACATAATGACAAAGCATTTAGAAATCTGCTGGTCGAATCATCATAGTCGTAGCTTTGAGAGAATATCCTGAGCCCTTCCAATAGTACCACTTGATCCCATTAAACTTGTTGTTGTTCTGTCGTAATGGATAATACATTCCATTGAGGTTAGAGGGACCACATGCGTCAAACCACCAGCCTGCAAGACAGAAGACAAACATCAGCAGAAGTAATTCTCAAAATAGTATATAAGGTCACTGTTGTCTGGAATGAGAAAGAAATCTAAACCCAGTTTTTTGTTCTTATGATTTGGAAGTGTCAGTATAAAATACTTGCCTCAAACTCAGGAAATAAATGTACTTATGTATCAACGACATATTCTTGAATCTTGTGCAATACATTGTATTTGAGAATTGAGAAGAGAAAGTGTTCAATCAATTTATTATCCACATCAAACACTGTTGACAGTCTGAGGGCAGAACACAACTTGAACTATAAGGATGTTGAGTTGCCTTTGGTTTTATCTATTCTTTGGTAAACTCCTGTTCTTCACAGATTTAAATTCCTTTCTTAATTATTTCTAAAGGAATTATTCAGTTCTCTGTGCAGGTCAGTTCAAAACCTCCTGGAACTTGGTAAGAACAAAAATGAGAAAAAAGCAGCCCAAAGGTATTTTGTATCCATATAGTTCTGACTTGTTAGTGGGTCATAAGAAAAAATTGGTTTTATTGATAAAATATTTTTATTCTTCTGTTATAGTGGCAGTAGTGTGTGTGTGCTGTTTTGCAGGGGAGTAATCCAATTATCCTTTTGGATTAACTGAAGCTGTCTTTTTTTCTTGCAACTTGTGCTATGGGAAAATGAACAATTGCATAAGAGGTAACAGGAAGAGAAGCCAAATTTACAAAGCAATTGTTTACATTTCAGAATGTAGAATTCTAAATTAACAATTTATATGGAATTACTTGTGTAATTGAAGAGGAAAATACCACCTAGAGCTCAAATATAACTAGTGAGCAATCACTAGAAAAATGTAGATATATCTCTGGTGTATCTTTATCACTTCATTACTATACTGAAATAAGGAATTAAATTCTTGTACTGTTCTGTAGCACGTGCAGTACACAGTAGTTCTTGGGGTTTTTCTTCTCTGGGTGGTTGGGAAAGGGTTTATGCCTAAAGAATCAGAAGCCATTTCACTGACAAGCTGGGTCTCTGAAACAGGTGTTTTGCAGGGAGTTTTGTTTTAATCTCTGAATGTAACCTCATTTCTTGGAAGAGGAATCTGCTGTGCCTCCGATTAGTTCCACAATTACAGTCTTTCTTGTACCCCAATTTCAGAGACTTATTTTCCCTCCAGTTTTAACTTCTCTTGTTTTATTTTAACTAACCTTTGTCAAATGATAAAATACTTCATTTGGAGTCACCATAGTAGTATTTCTATCCATGAGTTTTGAGCTTTTTTAATAATCAAAATTTACTAAGTAAAAATTATCACTATTTATCTCATAGACAATATCAGTGCCAATAAAAATAGGAAGACTGAGAAACATAAAAACATTCCTACCTCCTGTTAGCATTTGTGAACACTTGCAAATACATTTGTCATTGTCTGCATCCTTTGTGCTAAAATCATTTCCTGGTTGGCTTATACTACTTATTTTGCCCGCTGTCCCAGTAAGTCCTTTAAGGTAAATCCTGTAGAAGTGAGAAATGGAAAAACAATTATTATGTGGAAGTTGATGGTAGTTGTCTGCAAAATAATGATGAAATAATTTGCAATAAATATCCTGTTCAAACAGTTCTCCTCTGGCTAATGTACTGCAGTAAGCTGTTTTTCAACACAATGTTTTCATATGAACCGAAATGGTCACCACAATATTCTAATGAACATCTGTTTGTTCATGTCATATTAGAAGAAAATGAGAGCAAGTAGATAGTAACTTCTGGGATTTTTCATACAGATCATGTATTTATTAATACTGAATGTATGTCATTGTACTTCAATGCAACATTACATGCAAATTTTTTTATTAAGTTCAAAAGTTTAAAACAAAAGTTTTTTGCTCCCTATTTTTCTGTTAGCACAACGCAACAATTTAACATTACAACACTGCATATATGATATAACAACATTACCAGCAGTATTAATTATGAGCTAGCAAATGATGTTTTAGAAGTTTCTCAATATTTCCCTTTCCACTTTTCCAATTACTCTTCCTTTTCACATCGTTCATAAATTTTAGTGTAAATTTATCAGAAGTATTTCAGTTTGCTTCAATTCTCTGGCAAGGTAGGCTTTCAATGAAGCTGCTGCTGTTAGGATCTGCTTGCATGGGTGCCAGTGCAGTCTCAGTGGGGAGAGACACAGGACACTGAACTGGGCAGGGCAATTACACAGCTGTTCCTGTGTTACCTTGAGTTGGAAGAACTTGAGCCCTCTGTTCCCACAGTATCTTTTTGGTGATGGCATTTCTGTATCAAAAAACTCATGCTTCTCAGAGGTATTCTATTAGTTTAAAGAGGAGATCTGACTCTGAGGAGAATTAACTTGTCTCCAGATCAGTCTTCATCTTGCATGTAATTCTCTGCTTATAGAAGTTGTCTTTGGTAGTTTAACAGATTATTTTAACCCACTTTATATTCCATATTTTAAAATATAATTAATTAATTTTTTTTTTATTCATTTAGATTTCAGAGAATCAGTTCATTACAGATTTTCTCAAAAATACCTTGTAAAAAATTACTGGTTTTTCTTAAGATGAGTTCAAAATTATGTAAACCAGTTTCTAAAATAAATTATTTTAAAGGTTCCAAGTATAATGTGTGAGCCTAGGCTGGGTTTTCAAATATCATTTGAAGTCTAATATAAGCATAGTATTATTTGTTTATTATTAATAATGAATTTTTAAAGGTACAGCTTAGTGTAGCAGAAGATGAGAGGCAGTGGATGAAAATTGAAATGAGACGTTCTGACTGGATATCAGGAAAACTTTTTACCATGAGGAAAGACGAGCAGGTTGTGCTGTCTCCACCTTCAGAGGTTATCAAGACCCAACTGAAAAGCCCTGAACAACATGATTCGACTTCATAGCTTTGAGATCAGGAAGTTTGATTCAAACAAAGTCCATTCTGATCTCAGTTTAATATGAAGAAATTTCAGTTTTACGGCCCAACTCATCTTTCCAGCATTCAGAAGGTATTAATCTTTTTAATGTAATGGATCACAGAATCATGGAATTGTTTGAGTTGGAAGGGACCTTAAAGATCATTTAGCTCCAACCCTTTTGTGGGCAGGGACACCTTCCACTAGATCAGGTTGCTCAAAGCCCCATCCAACCTGGCCTTGATCACTACCAGGGATGGGGCATGGAAGATGTTCTTAATTGGTTTTCTTTCTTTGTTTTTTTCTCTTTTTCATAATGTTAAATATGTTCTTTAAACCACTCCATTTTACAATTAATTCCTTGTTTGGTTGCATATTGTAATAAAATTGCTGTTACCATCTTATTTTTCAGTAATTGTCTTTTAATATTGTAAATGGACAAGGGTAATGACCCATTTTGCAAAGGTTGCCTTTCTAAGTATTTTAAAGCATAACTTTAAAAAAATCTCTGCTGTAGATTCTGACTGTTTCCAGATGAAAAAATATTTACTTTGGAGTTGAGAAAACTATATACTACCAAGGCATTAAGATCTAATGTTTTGTGGGGGGCAGATGCTGATAGTTTTGAATTGCTTTGTTTGCATATAAGACTTGAGTTGAAATAACAGCGTCAGTTCTCTCAGGTGTCAGATTGACTTTATTTACAACAAGTAATTGGTAGAGATCTTGGAAAAATTCATCTAAATGTAGGCAATTTTTCTGTCCAGTCACCCAAAGCTCCATGAATCTGTATGACTCTTACAAAGAATCATTTCATGTACCATGTAGTAGGAAAGCATCTGTTATACTGTGAAGTCTCTAGTTTATTTTATAATAAATCAGACTATTTATTGAATTTACAGAGAGCCTGGTGAATGAACTATGAACTTCCCATCAGCCGTGGCTGATACTGTTTTAAAATGTATAATACTATGATAATATTTAAAGTGTATCATACTATGATAATATCTATATAAAATATTTATTTAAAATTTGTATTATTTCTTATTTTAACCAAGAATTAAGAAGAATTTGTGAACCTTTACATTTTACAGGATTAGAGCATAAATAATATGTCCATTAAAATTTGGTGTCTAAATTGACAAGTTGTTGGTGAGTGAAATGCACATTTGCTCCATTTTCACAGGTAGGGGAGTTATTGAGAATCTAAGCCAGCAGGTCATGGAAGGATAAGGCCACATCATAAGCATGTAACAGCCCAGTGTGCTCTTTATGTCAACAGAACAGGTTCTAGAAGCCACTGACAAGGAAAATCCTTGCAGTATAATTCATCTAGTCATCCACCTTCCAGAAATGTATTTATTGCAGGGAATCAGGACTTGATAGCAACTGCAGACAGGTTCCTATTGTCCTAATGACTGTGCATTGTCACCCACTATATTGGCACATGTATCCTGTCTTATTTTGTACCATCTCATCACCTTTGCATTTTGTGTGTTATACTCATCCAGGGTGCACTAGTAAATACACATTTTCTCCTCTGGAAAAATAAATTATTTTTTTAGGCAATAGATGAAAAATTGAGAAAACGTTATTTTTTGAGTGACCTGGAAAATACTCATGATTTGTATGAAATAAGGCCATGCATCTACACAGTTTAGAAAGATTACTATTAGAGCTTTTTTTTATTTAGGTATGATTTTTCTGCTTACCTGTATTTTTGTTCTTCACTTGCTAGAGAGAAGTGGTCATACAGTGAATAGGCCTCATTTCCTTCCCAGTCTTTCAGGTGTATTTTAAGAACATAACGCTTCTGATTAGTCAGTTGAGAAACAAACTCATTTCCCAGCCAGTACTCCCCAGCAGGATCACCAAAGCCCTGTAATTCAAGTTGTATGTTTAAATAGCTTTGTCTGGGTGGGTTTTTTCCTTTGAGTTTGAAATTATCACTTTATCAGTTTTTAAGTTTAATCGTTTTCAGACTGTCAACTAAGAATTTTACTGTGTCAGTAAGGGTTATTGATTTATAGTATTTCAAAAAGTTGATTTCAGCAAGGACAAGCTTAGGAATCTGAAACAGTGAGTCAATATTACTGAGTAGATTTGGAGCAGTTTCTACTGCTGCCACTAGAAACACAAATATAAACAACTCAAAAAATGTAGACATATGATGGAACAGTTGATTTTTAAAAAGTAAGGTTTCTCTTTAAAAACAAACATCACACTTGCAAGTCTGCTTAGGCAAACAACTTACAGTACACTACTCTTACATTTTCTAAATGAGCATGTGAGGACAAAGAAAACTTTTAAATTGTTTGCATTCTAAGGATGCTATTAGTATAACTTCAGTATATTAGATTTCAAATAATAATAACTAATATTAAGGCTTCAGAGAGCATCGTTTACCATCTTGTACTCTTTCCATGTCCGGTGGAAGTCCACGCTGCCATCTTCTCGTTTCTGAATAACTGTCCAACCTCCTCCACTAGTTTCCATGTCACAGTAGGCCTACCAGAGTAAGCATGTAACAGCCTAAGTGCATGTAGTCACAGCAAAACAAAACCAGAAATCATGTACTTTGCATAATTCTGTATAGTGGCAAGTTAGTAGATAGGTGCAAAACAAACCTACTATGTGCAAAAACATATATGTATACAAAACATATGTGCACAATATGTATTAACCTAAAAAGAAGGTTTTCATATCTTTCATACAAATCAATTGTGGTTGTCCACAAATAAATGTGATTCCTCAGCATATATCACACTTAACTGAAAACCTTAACAAATGACATCTTTCATTTCCCCACTTTTTTTGTGAGAGGCCCATTCAAATTTCCCATGACTTGTTAGAGTATGGATACTGTTAAATTCAGGCAATGAGCAAACTGAAATATATTTTTATTATCACAGTCATTGCTCAGTGCCTTTGCAAATGGTCTAACCCCAAAGTTAAACCTAAGTGTAGAACAATTATGATCTGAAAATTGAACCTTAAAGCTATGTTACTATACAGACTGCTATGAACGTCTTATATTCTTGGACAAAAAAAGTAGCAACTAAAAGATGTTTCCAGATATTCATAAAAAACCTTTGAATTTACCAAGTTATTCCTAAAAATTTGAAAGGACTGATATGTAATAAGCAGTTCATAGAACTCAGTTTTAGAAAGCAAATAAATGCATCCCTGGTACAGTAAGATTCACGTTTATAGGTGACTTACTCAGTCAATCTCCTATAATAAATCACTTCAGTGTCAAAGATGAAACGTATTACTGAAAGTGCCAATATGCTGGGGAGATGGTGATGGAAAAAAAGTCTTTTAAAAATTAGTGGGAATTTTGGAGTGATGTTTGGGAGAAGTAGGGAATAAATTAGCAAGAAAATTTTGTGAATATGACTGTCTAGTACAATTTTTCCTGAGAAAGGCATTCAAATTGTTGCATCTAATTCTGCTTTTCCAAAACCAACAGAACTAATAACTAGATGTGTGAAGTCAGTTAAGCTAAGCTGGTGTAAGACAGTACAATGAAAGTCAGACTGAAGTCATTATCTATTTAAATTGCATGTTAGTACCAATACTATCTTTAAGAAAGATATTACATATTTTGTACAAGTGTTCCTGTTTGGAGAGTTCACAGTTAATTTTTTCTCGTTTGGAAGTTTAAATATTTTTTTTACCATTTTCTGCCAAGATTCTGAAGTTCAGAGCCTTCTTCAGAATCACTTCACATCTTTGAAAACTTCTGGATTCTAGTTTGAGTATTAAACTACATTAACTTCTAATCTGTATTCTAGATCTTTCATCCATTAAGTGAAGTTGTGTCTTCCCATTTATAGCAGTATAGCCAAGATCAGACTTCTTACACTTTGATAGGATATTTCATCTGTATAGTAATTAATTAAATAATTTTTTAAAAACTAGGCAAGTATTTATTTATGAATTTGTATGTTTCCTTCTTTGTTTAACAGTTCTCTCAGTGGTCTTATTTCTTACCTAACTGCTGCTTGTCATAATATGTCTATAAATACCCCAAATCATGACTGGATGACACTGAAACTGTATGTCTTTTTCATCCTCTTCTATGGGAGACTGTCTTACCAGTGTTAGCAGTTAGCAGATTTGAGCTCTTTGTACCTTTAGACATCCTGGAAATTCATTGAAAAAGTGTGACTTCAGAGAAGCCAGTTTCCTTCTGTCCTGTTGTAGTGTAATGTGTGTCATTTTGGGAAGCAAAGTGTGCTCCTTACTAACTTTTCAATATAGTTAGCTTTTAGGGTATGTGTATTGTATATATATTTACACACACATATATATATTTGTATAAATCAGAGTATATACAGTTCAAGCAGTGTCATATATACTGTTCAAAGGCATCAGACTTTTGATAGGAAAGAAAGTCCTTACAGCTGCAAATATCAAATATATTAGTGTTTCAATAGGCTGTAGCACATTGGAAATCCAGAGTGGATACTGTACTTTAAGCTTGCAGTAGACTCTGTTCAACATCAGAGAATCATGAGACATTCACTTGGAGATTTTTAGGGAAGATAAAATAAAGAAAGAAAATAGTTGGATAAGGGATTACTTTTTAAAGTATGTCTTTTGAATGGAATTTAATTGAAAGCAGCAACTTTAATTTATACTGATGTATGCAATTCCTTACACCTCAAAGCCTGGTTTTTGTTTGGTTTTACTAACATCTGTATTTAATGACTGGTAAAAATTTGATAATAGTATATAAATTAATTTAGTTTTAAAAAAAAATTCCCTTCAAAAGAAAGGCTGAAGATTAGGTATTGTAAGAGAAGATCAGTCTGTTTTAGAAGGCTGACTCATGATGTGTGATGTATATGTGAAAACTAATTTCCACAGAGGGCTATGAAGAGTGATACCAGGAATGGGCTAAAACAGATGCAGATACTTTTATTAAGCATCAATTCAAGTTAAAAAGCTGCTTTAACAATGATCAAATATCACTGCTTGTAGATAAAGTTGTTGAGTCTGAAGCTTCCTCCCACTTAAATGAACAGTAAGCAGCCAGATGGAGAATAGAACTGTTTCACCCTTCTCTGAATTATGTAGTTTTTAACTGTACCGCGGGAGACTATGTATTAATTTATTTTAGCCACAGGTTGAGCCTAATATCGCTATTGTAGATGTTAATTGACGCTTTTTGAATGTTACATATATTTCCTTTATGCCTATGGTCTAAATTTCGATTTAGTTGGAATTAATACTTTGAAGAAATCAATGCCTGTAAATAGCACTTAATTTTGTTCTAATGAGATTAATATATAAATAGTGAATGACTGTGGATGTCTTCCATAAAACATTCATACTACAGGCAGTGTCCATTTTTTAAGTGAATGGTAAGATAACTAGCTTTAATAGACACTATAGATTCTTTGAGATAAATGCTATGGTACTGCAAGTTTGTTTCCAAAGGCAAAAACAACTCATTAGGAACTGACAAACATAATGAGAAATTGAAGAAGAGATGACCATAAAAATCTCATGTAGATTTTTCTTACCAGTAACAATTTTTAAAGGTTTTTGTAAATTTGGGTGTGTCATTTTTCCACACCAAAAAAATTTCATGTCAGTCAACTCTAAGTCTTTCCCTTAATACTCATTACTAGAACAGAACTTTTCTGACCTTTCAACCTATTCTAGGTTTTATATTCAAAAGAAAGATATGTAACATTTCATAACACTAATAAAAATAGATACCAAGATTAGGCAGGCAGCAGGAGTCTTCAAACAGATGCCAAAGAGAATAAAGAGATTACCCTCTCAAGTTACAACAAATTGGAACAGGGAGTATTTTTGATGTATCTTGTGAACTGCTTCAGTACTTACAGTTCTAGCAACTGTGGCACTGTAAGAGGATATTTGGGGTATAAGTGTTTTCAGACCTACTTTGTGAATGGTAAGGCTCAGGCTGAGTTATTAGGATGAAGAGCCACTGCAGTTTTTATACCAAAGCAAGTGCAGTCCCCACATCTTTGCAGTGACACTTTGCATCACTTTTGGCTGTTATCTGAACACTTTCGACTCATTATGTTGAGTGATTTTATATTCTGCTATCTCTATCTCCTAGAGATGTGACTAGATAAAAACTACAATCTAACTGGTTCATGAGGTTGCTCTAAACATAAAACTATTCACTTTTCATAGTTTTGCCTCTGCCATTTTTCCTTGTGTCAGCAGTCTTCTGCTGGTTTTCCTCAGTGCTTTTAAAAGGACTTCGCTTCTGTCCTGGTGTGGAACAGAAAAGTTTGAAAATATTAATGGAATTAAAGAACTGTTTTCCTCTCAGCTGTCATATGCAATTCCTTAGTTTTGGTTATGATGGGAGACAAATTACTAAAGTGGGATCAGTTACAGATTACACAGAAGTTGTTTATAAGCCTGTTGGGAGGTCAGAAGGTGTTACAAGAGGAAAAGACAAAAACATAAACAGCAGTGCAGCACTTTTGGCAAATAAAAAAGGTCACTCTGTTTCCTGGTCTGAGTAGCCATCCACATCATAAACAGTTGAAAATGGTGTAACATGTTGATTATCCCTAAACCTTCACTTCCCTTGACAACTCCAATACAAATATGCATTCATATTTATATAAAAAATCAGCATCAGGTTAAAACTTTTTAGTCTCTTATTTTCAATGGCATATGGTAAGTAAAATCTTGCCTGTCTTTTTCTATCTGAAGTGAACAGAATAAGATTTAAAATTTTTAATGTTATTAAATGACTGATTTAATACTAAGTGAAATTATTATATTTTAACTACTTTTTTAACCTAGTAAATTACCAAAATGGGTATTTACGTTAAGTATTTTAAGCCTCCATGTTCAAATGTAAAGCATTTAATATTTTATAGTCTAGGAAATTTGTATTTTTGTACTTTTGAAAATGCAGTATTAAAGTTTATGACAAATTTTTATTCTGTAATATATCATGCACTTGTGTCTGCTTTTAGAAATTATGCATGCTCTGTATTCTATATTTGACAGTAAAATTAAAATCAAAGATAAAAGTTTGAGACAAGTAACAGTAAGAGATCCAAGGAATGTAAACCTTCCTAAGATGTCTAAGAAAGACTGCTGCATTCTATTACTGTAGAGATGCAGTAGCTTTCATCTTCTTTAGCTTTTAAAATTGTGATTGTAGATAGCTATGCTATTTAAATGCCATTCAGCTTCACATGTGATAAAACACTTTATTCCGTCCTATGTAACTAATTTTCTTGTGTAATGGATGTATTTAGACTAGATTATTCCAAAGGAAAACAAGCTTCTTTTTTTTTTTCCCCAAGAGAAGCAGACTGTGAGTAATTTCTCTAGATTATATCTACAAAAAATTGCAGGTTTTATCTGTTGTATTTTATAGATTTTACCCAAACAAATTGTTTATTTCCTTTAGGAGGGCTTTGTAAGTGTAAAGTTTCACAGTCTGGCTTGAGCTAAATGAAGTTCAGGCACTTCAAAGGCTAGTCACTGGTGAACTTCATTTCTAAAATTTTGATTGGGAAAAAAATGCTTTCTCTGTCAGAGCTTTACCAATTCCTTTTCCACATTGCACTGCTTTTTTCACTGCTTTTTTACATTTTCTGTTAATTTTTCTGATGGAATAAAGTAGAGTCTTAGGAATTCCATAAAGTATTTCCTTTTTGTGTGTGTAAAGGAAATCTATCTAGTCTAACTAGTAGAAATTAGTAAATAAAAACATCAGAAAATTATTTAGTGTTCGTCTAAGAAAATATATTAAGCATTGTTTTATATTCATATGTCCCTTAGCCTCCTCAACCTGCTGTGTCTGAAAAGTTGGAAACAAACTTTCATTATCTGAGCCCCACTCTAAAGGCTCACTCCAGGTTTTTGGTTCTTTAGCCTCACAATCCACCTGGGACTTTCCTCCCTCTAAGTTTTTATTGATTGTTTCAACTGAATTATATTATCTGAAGCTTTATCATTTTATTTACTTCAGTAGATAGAGCATCTCTGTCAGGCATCCAGTGTATCATCCACTGAGTGCCATTTTTAGCTCAAGGTCTGTTCTACAGACATATAGTGGTACTGCTTTAACTTAAATTGACATTGAAGTTCATTTCAGTTAAACACATGGGGGAAAAAATATCCATAGAGGAATTTAAACTGAACTAGTGGAACCATTGCAAACCAACCTTTTATATGAATCAGTAGTAGTATTTTCCAGAGCGGTATTTTCCAGAAAAGTTCACTCTGTTAGGCAGTGTCTAATTGCTAATCTAATTATTACACAGATGTCCTTAAAACTCTTTGTTAAAAAGAACTGAAACCAGTTCCATACATGAGTCCAGTACTAGTAGATTTGCTTTCATCAGTATAAATCCATGAGTAATCTTCCATGCCCCTGACTTTACCTCCTTTTGCCACCTGAAGGGCCTTTGGCATATGAAGGAACTAAGAGCTTAGAGGAGACAGGAGTCTGCTGATCATGCAGAGCAACTCTATTTGAGTTACAGATTTTATAATGAGATTACAGTACCTTCTTGATTTAATTGGATTAATTGTGTGGAAAAAATAATGGAATTCTGGCATGATGAAGCAAACAACAAAATGTTACTCATTTCAACTGAGCCAAGATTTCACCTGAAGGACTTTTTGCTTCCTGTGAGATACTCAGATCTAGGAGTGATGAAATGCTTATTAAAAATTTGATAAGTAGTAAACTTCACTATTAACTAGCCTTTAAAATAGCCTATTTGCCAAATCAAATAACTTTAAACATACAGTATGCCTAGGTAGCTCTTTATCGTCCTACCTTCTTCTCTTGTGCAGTGTTGGAAACTGTTAAAGTGTAGATTCCACTTGTTGTCAGTCCAGATTTGAAAGCTTCAGCACAGTCTTTGAAGCTGATTTGCTCCTCTTTAGCTATGAAGTTGTTCTTAGCTGTTAAAAGTACAATAGAAATTGAAGGCATTAAGAGGAGATGAATGAAAGTTACTAAAAATCAATTTATGACATAATCAGCTTAAATCAGTTCAAAAAAATATGTGGGGCCATGAAAGAGAGGACAGATCAAGGTACTTATTATGTGTGTTGTTACTTTGTATCATTTAGAGACATTATTCTGATAGGAGTGTGGTTTCTTGATAGGTTGAAAAGTGCCAACACTTATTAAAATGTTGAAAGAAAACTCAGGATATTACATTTCATTCAGTTGAAGAGTTTCTGCTTCTACTCATTGCCGTTGCTGGCCTCCCACATGCATTACAACCTATGCTACAATAGTAGCATTAACTACTATTACATACATACCTAAGTAGCAAATTATTATGTTAATAATGACTTTTGGCCAG
Organism: Dasyornis broadbenti; assembly: GCA_013397935.1. Lineage (NCBI taxonomy): Eukaryota > Metazoa > Chordata > Aves > Passeriformes > Dasyornithidae > Dasyornis > Dasyornis broadbenti. Next base: position 203,573 of record VZRN01003866.1, on the reverse strand, counting down.
TATTCTTGTGGAATCCAGTGTAAGAGTTATGAAACCTTTTATAATGCAGCAGTCTGGTGGAACTACCCTTACAAAGTTTTAAGCTATTTTTTTCTCCTGTGCTGAGCAGGAACAACTTTGTATGTACCAAGCTGAAGCTTGGTAGGTCAGCCTAACCCACTAAAGAGATATGCCTTCTGGAATTCATTTGTGTAAAAAATACATTTTCATATGTCTAAGCCTTCTTATTCAACAGAACAATCTAAGGCTCGTCTTTTTGTTCAGTTTTTTATTAACTATGGAGGTTGGAATTTCCTGGCATTGCGCCTGCTGACTGATATTTCATATTTGACCCTTTTGGGGTTGGTTCTGTGTATTTTCCCTTTTAATTTAATCTAACAATCACAGTCAGTTTCTGCAAAGGTTTAGGTGCCATATAAATACATGTTTTTATTACAGTTGCTTATTATCTTCTTTTTAGCTTGCTTATTCATTATTTACCTGTTTAAGTGCTTTGCCTTAAATAGAAAAATAACACATTCAGTGTTTTAATTGCTTTTCCACACTCTATTGTTTGCATACTGTCTTAGAAGCTTTCCCTGCTAATTTTGTCTTTTTGGCAAACATTCATTATTTTTTCCACTCTGGGTTTAATGGTGCTGTAGCGAACATGACTTTGACTTGTTTACTTATTTGTGCACTAGCATAGCAGATAACATCAGCAGGAACATGTACAGCCTTGGTATTTAAGGGAATAGCGTCAGTTATTAAGACCAAAAAAAAAAATTGGAATTTACTTTGTTTAGAAAAACCTACAATATCATAACATATAGGACAATACTAAAAGTGAGGACTTCCAAACACCCTTTTCCTTTTCTGTGATCCACCTTACAGTAATGTAGCATAGACCACCTATACTGTCTTTTAAGTTGTAATGACAACTTTTAAATTTTTTTCCCATTATTTAACTTTAAATCCTTTTTTGGGGGCTCTGTATGCTTGTGTATTTTCAGCCCTGAGAACTTTACAAGCAAATGTTCCAGATTCTACAGCCTTTTAGAGAAGCTTCTGAATTTGTTAAAGTTCTTTATCAGACATGGAATTCAAGGCAGGGAATGTTTAAACCTGTGTAGCCATAACTTTCAGTTTATGCTTTGTGTGGGTTTTTTATGGAGCATGTGAATCTGCATAAATCTGGAAGCTATGCATGGTGGCTATGATTTGTTGCAGGGTTGTCAGGCATTTAGGGGTGAGATTATTGCCTATAAAATTTGCCAGGCTGAGAGGTTTTTAGGATGAACAAGGAAACCTTGGTGGAGAACTTTTGGGAGTACCTGCTGCCCTGGCCTGGTGCTTTCTGGTTTTGGAGGCTAAAAACTATGCCTGTGCTGATTACTTTGTCTTTGGTATACACTATGATTTATCCTTTCTTTGATCAACTCCATGTGCATAAAGCAATGAGAGGTGGCAGAAACAATCTCTTTGAGCCAGGAAGAAAAGTTGCAGGCCTACAAAATGCAGTCTCACCTAGATATATGGTTAAGGGAGTGTATATTGCCACACATATGAATGCCATGCGAGATGAATAATATTGGCATCTCTGTATTTTGTTGAACCACTGGAGAATTGGTTCAACAAAATAGAGAACATAAACAAAATGTTGAAAAGAAACCACATAAATGTGGTTGTTTCTCCCACCCCCCTAAAAAGTAGTTTAATTAACTCAGATGCAGAATTTAAGGCAAAAAAATTACAAACTTTTTGAGAAGCAGAAGTGTGTCAGAGCTAGTTGTAAGACTTTTTAAGTATAAATGTACACAAATTAGCAAATAGCACTGAAATTATATAAGCATGTCTGCTTTAACTTACAGTTTGGTGTCGATATCATAGTAAGCAAGCTATGAACCGTCTCCATCAGATCATGTTGCTGTTTTTGCAGAACTGAGTTGTTTACTGTAGCTGTAACTAACTGTTTTTCTAGTTCTTCTATAATAGAATTCTGTCTGGCTACTAGGACTTGAAGCTGATCTTTTTCATCTTTTATTGACTTCAGCTGAAGCATGTGCTTGTCTTCCATCTCAAGAACTCTTTTTTCTAGAAAGCTAAATAAAAGATTTCAGTTAGGCTCTCCAGAAACAATTTTGAGCTGATGTCAAGAGAATCAAGCCTGTTACATAAGTTTCTTTCTTCATAAACACTTAACTTCATTCTCTGATGCTATGCATGCAGAGGACAACTAAATGAAAGTATAGTTTGATACTTATGTTTTAATTTATTATATAAGTGCACTAATACACAACATTATGTACTACAGTGTGTATTGCAGGCTTTAACAGTGTAATAATTGGGTGTTTGATAATTCAACATTATATTAAAGGAAAGATAAAATGACTAAAGTTTCATGTGTTTACTCTATTAAAAGATGAAACTTATTTAAAGATGTAACTATGAACTTTTCAAATATCTTATAATTATGAAAAATATATACTTAACATAAATGTTATGTCATTAAGACAGGGAAACGTGCAAAACGTTACTTGAAGATGTGTTACCCTTCTCCAGTTTTGGAGCTGGTATGATTAGAGGACTGGCTGGGAACACTATTTCACTGCTAATTATTCTGATACAGACTCTGAGTGCTAATTATTCTGATATAGACTCTGAGAAAGCTGATGTTAAAAGTTGCATAGCCAGAAGAGAGTAGTTCACCTAAAATCCATTGCTATTATTGAGAAAAAAATTCCTGAACTTTATATATAATTATGTTTCAAGCAGAGTAGCTCAATGCAGATTGTGTTTTGTTAGGTGAGAAACAATGCTTTTGTGTTTTATGTGGATATTACAAGAGTAGTCTAAAGTCTGCTGAGTTCAACACCAAGAAACGTGACCTTTTAAAAATCAGTATTTCCTTTGCTTTCCATTTGATAAGGATGCTTGTTTTTCTGAAGCTGGTAGATTAAACCTTTAGGGAACATATATAAATGTAGTAGAGTAGCGAACAAAAATGTCAAAACATGTCTCTTGGGTTTTCGAAGCTAATTCTTTCAAAGAAAAAGCACTTTGCACATATGGTTCTAATTGAAAAACATGGCTTTGAAAGGGAAAACTTACTATTATTACTTCTTTTAGACTTCTCTGTAAACTATTTATTGCCAAAAGTAAAATAAGACTGTGGTGATATGGAAATGAAACTAGCTGAAAAAAAGGTATGAGCCTTTGGACCACAGCTGAGTGCAGAAAAGGATAGGAGTAATAGTTGGATAATGGTCTGAATTTCAAAACATTGACTCTTAAGGAATGTTAAATATGATTAGTGGGGTTTTTTTCTCACTACATTAGATAAAAATTGTAGCAATGACCTGTTTTGTCATTAGGATAACTGTGTACTACATGGAAATAAAATTTTGGAGATGCGGTTGCACTCAATTACTTTGAATCAGGTTGCATCAACTTCCTATGGATAAATCTAAAGAAGAATATAAATTGGGTACAACGGAAGTACTGTTTCAGTTTTAGCCTAAAGTTCCTCATATAAATGAGAACTTTAGATAGTGAAGAAAAATGTATAAACAGAAAACAAGAAGAAACCTGCATGAATCTCTTAGGCTTTAAGTAATATATGACCTTAGTGATGAGGTGGGTAGTGTTTTGTAATGGGTTTGGAGAACCTATGTACCAACCCTTATTTTCCTACTTCAAGTACATTTGTTTCTAAAACTATTAGAAGAGCACTTCATGGAATAGCATTTTATTGGGCTGACATGCAAACTTACCTGTTTTTTTCTTGTAATTTAGTTATCTCATTGGTCTGATCTGAAATCTGTCTTTCTAGTTTGTTTGTTGAAAGAGAGTGTTCCAAAAGCTGAAGTTCAAGTCTGGTTGTCTGGTTTAATACCTAAAAAAAATGTACAAAAAGATTACTTCTTTTAAAATATACTTCTTTTAACTAAATTGTAATTTTGTTATATTGTGAAATCATACAAATCTCATGTACGCTTATGATTAAAAAAATATTTTCCAACATCTAGTTTAGGCACAAATGTTCATAGAATCAGAATGAAGAATACACAGAGTTGCACTAATTTTGTTATTATACTACCATATATCATTGGGAATATTTCGGTAGTATTCTACATTTCTGATGAGAGTTACTGTGTACTTTAGCTTTCTTGTTACACCTTCCTCTCTGTTATGATAATTCTTATTTCACTACTGGAGCCGTTATGGTTGTGCCTTAAAGAATGAGTTGTTTCCCCTCTCTGGTGTTGAAAGTAAGTCTCTCACTTGCTGAAATCTTGGCCCAGTCCTGAAATCACTTGGTAGTTCTCTCCTAGCTATTTTCCTCAATCCCAAATTATATTTTGAAGTGTGTATCATGTGAACCACACTGTAGTTGATTCATTCTTTGCATTTTAGTATTACCTTTTCTCAGCTTTATTTGCATCTTTAAATGAAGTGCAGATACTAGGAAACATGGAAGATATGTTACGGTTTGTATTGGATTGCATTACTTTGAGGCATGTTTTCTAGAAATATTTTCTCATTGTTTTAGAATAGCTTTTTTTAATTCAACAGAATTGGGCTTTCCTTGACAGGAAGAATTGATTACTCATGTTCTTCATGTTAAACAGTGATTCAGGACATGATTTCACACTTAAGTGTAATTGAAAACTATTGCCAAAAGTAAGTGTCCTTGAGAGAGCAATTGTTTGGTTAATTTCCGTATGTTGCTAATTAAGCCCTTAACCCAGTCACCAGTAATTTCAAGCAAAGAAGGAAAGTTACAGTGATGATTTTCTTCCTCTAAGCAGAAAATAATTGAGTAATTTCCATAAATACATTACTGTGAATGAATAAATGCATTCTCTCAAGATGTGCCAAATATTAGGCTCCTGAATAATGCAATCAGAAGGTTGAATTCAGTATGCCTGTTAGCTATGAATTATTAGTTTATCAAAGAGTTCACAAAGGCTTGGTTTAGGTTAAAAAAATTTGTTTAATTCATTGGATGAGTTCTACAGATAGTAAAATGTCTAACAAGAATTTTAGGTTTTGCATACTTTTTATGTTATACAAAATATTATGTGCTGCATGATATATCCATTATATGTTTTGGCAATTGTAGATCTGCATCTTCCTACAATGTCTGCAAAACTACAAAGATATACCACTCTACTTTTATTGGACTTGTCCTTCTACTAATATCTGCATTCTGTTTAACAGAATGCTTTATTGTACTTAATGCTTTTAATTGAAACTCATTTCTTTTTGTTGGAAGTAAGTTAACAAATGTACAGTAGACAAGTTTACTTCTGTGTGAATATACTTTTCTAGCAGTCTCCTAATTTCTTTTTTCTTGATTCATCTTCAATTTGTTTATATATCCCTTTGTTAACCATAATACAGTGCATTGTGCTGGAAATGAACTATTATCCCACTTAGAGTATCTGTGAAAATATTAAGTAAAAATACATATCTCTCTTGTTTAAAAAAATGAAAAAGGAAAAAAATTTACTTAAAAAATGAAAAAGGAAAGTTTCTGTTTAAAAAAGCAATTAGGCTGGTGAATGGAACAGAGACTATTTGAAGGGACTCTTTTAGTTAAGATCTGGTAATGAGAGGATTGTATAAAAGCACACTAGGACCCAACTGATGTTTGGATATAGTATAGTAGTTTTAAATACATTCTCTTTAAAGATTAATTTAACAATTTTCTTTCTAGACTTACTTAAAATACTACTGCAATGAAAATCACTCAAGTGACAACACTGGGCCTGAGATGGAGCTATGTATTACCAAATACTAATGTTTCCTTAAGCTGAGTAGAACTGTTGGTGATAATGATTGACTTCTAATTGTTGAAATGAAACGTGTAACACTAAACAGTGTTAAATGTATAGTTGTAGTATTTGGGAAGCAGAAGTATTTTTATTTTGAAATTCATTACTTACTTGTGCTTCAACATCTGTTAATTTGCGGGTCTGTTCAGCTGTTTGATTTAGCAAGTTTGTGCCTATTTCAATCATTACTGCAGTCTGGTTCTGCACTGCAGTTTGCTGGATCTCTACCATTTCTTTCTTCATACTGTCTTGGATGTAATTCTCAAGCTACATGGGAGAGGAAAGAGAGAAGATAGTTGCATTCTTGAAATGTTGGAAAGGGGGGTAGTACAGTAAGCCTGCTGGCAGCCTTGCTAAAAAAACTTGGTCCTTGTCCTTGCCTGTTACGTATTTACGTTAAGTTTCCCAATGTTAAGCTCTGTGAGAGGAAGACCAAAAGAGACAAGGAGTGTGTGGCCACTCATTTTCTAAAAGCAGGAACAGAGATTTGCAGGAGGTACGTAGTAGGTACAGTGGTGAGTGTGCCTGTGGGCACTTTGAAGCTTTTTTGCCCTAGTGCTCCCACCATTGTAACCATCAGAGGGGCTTCACCAGCTTTGTTAGCCATGGGAATTTTTTAGAAGATAACAGTTTAGGAGTTAGTCATCTTCCTGTATTTACACTTAAATATTTTAAAAGCATTTTTCATCACATGACTAGAAGTCAGAGAAGAGGTCAGATGTCATTTAACACTGTTATGTGCGCATTTTTATCAGAGAGAATTTCAAATAAAGACACAAAACAGTAGAAAAACCTATAAATACTTGAAATGCTTAATATTAAGGAATGCAAAAGTTGTTTAAAATACTTGACTCTAAAGTAATTTTTATTTAAACTAATAAGGCTTTTTAAGTAGTCATTTTATAACAGAGTACCCTGCTTTCAAGGAAAGGAAGGAGCAAATAAGTAGCAAGGAGAAATTTAAAGTAGTCATTTGTGTAAATCTTTCTTTCTACCTGGCTGGATTATCAAAAAGCAGTCTGATTTTTCTTCACACTTCTTTGCTTCTTCTCAGTAACTGCAAATATTTCATATTTCTTTGATGTGTCATTGCTTATATTTGAATTCATAAAAGTCCAAGCCACAAAATTTCATTTTTTTCCATTGCCAGAGGGAATTTCTAGCATCAAACTTCTACTTCACTCCAACACTGTTCTAGCAAGAGAATCATAATAAATTTTGAGCTTCATGGTGTACCTAGAAAGAGGATACTTGCTAATTACAAATAGCTAGTGTCATTAAGCACAATTGGTAATACATCACCAATTCCTAACCTAAGTAAAATGATAAAACAGGTTGATATCTTGATTTTTAAAAAATACTATTTTGATAATGCTGTCTTGATATGAATGATGGCTTGTACTAAGGAGAAACTTTGAACATTATTTTACAGCTCCTTTTCCCATTAGTGAGGAAAAAGCATCATATATTTTAATGTTCTATAAACCACTGTTCAGGTATAACCATTCCACTTCCAACCAGTTAAAGATCAATGGGCAGATCTATCTTTGAATGTTTCCCCATTAAATATTACTTGAACAAGGACTGGATCAAATTTTCTTAATTCACAGTTGTTTTTTAAAGGTAGGAAATGAAGAAAAAAGGGTATGAAAACCTCTAAAAATGGTGGTGTATTCTTACATTTCAAGTGATCGTTAGTTCTTGATGCCCAGTGTGACCGAGCTCTCAAAGCTATATTTGTCTGTTCACTCCAATCTCCCTGTGCAGCAGGTGAACTGCAATGCACAACAGGGAGATTTCTGACCTGGCATAAGCTTTGACCCACATCTGCTGTTCTGCTCCATAAGTGTACTTACTTCTCAAGATTTAAAGATTTCAATCACAAAGATTTAAAATCAGCGTTTAGGCAACGTTTACATGCTCTTTGCATAATGATCTTTTTGAATACTGGAAGTAAGCATACAATCAGCTGGGTTTTGGCATAATAATTTAACATGGATATCTTCAATTGCAATCATACTATAGTAATTAGAGTTGTTCATTATTCACAGGGTCTTAAGTGTTATCTTTTGCTCCAGGCTATTTCTCATTTTCAAAAGCTTCCCCACCCAGAGACAAATCTAATTTGACCAAACATGGAGCTCTTTGAAATCTTTAGTAATAATTTTTAGGTCAGCTTTTTCTTTTATGTTGGACAAAGATCAGTGCCTTTTAATTGAGTAGTAATAGTAAAGAATCTTTGGTTCTTGATCATTAGACATGAGATGTCAGAGTATAGTGATAATTTAATTTAAAAAGCAATGGAAATTGATATTTGGTGCACCATAGTCCAAGGACATTTGCAAAATTCTGAAGACTTTTATATAGATAAAAGTAAGTAATTTTTCAGTAAAGTGAGATGAAGACTGAGAACACCTAATATGTGTCCCTCTGAAAAGGCTAGCCATCTGAGAGTTAAAAGATTTATGAGTCCAAACTAACTTTAGCAACTGAAACTGGAAGACTGGACATCATAATAGGTAACTTGGAAAGAACTTTGCTCCAGTACAGCTCTGTTCAAAGAATATGAAGGGAGATCTCCAGAATGCATTTTATTTGCTTTAATATCACAGTTAAGTACTGAAATATCTTTATCAAGATCAAGGATATGGCCTCACCCAACAGACTCAATGCACATCTGCATTTAGAAGGGACACTGGAGGGAAAAATACTACATATGGAGGAAAAAATAAGGAGTGAGACATCTCAGGTATCAAAGAGCTACCTTATAAAAAAGCACTGAAAATAGTGCATTGTCTTTAATTAAGAAAAAAAGGCCCAAAAGTAAAAAGAAGGACAGCAATAAATAGATCAACAGAGAAAGATTGTTCATGAACTTTGATTCTTTCATGAAATAATTGTGGATATTTAACCTCATTCTTCAAGGCTGGTTCTTTGTTCACCAAAGAAAGAGCAGAATGAGAATCTGAGCAAAGTCATCTCTGCATATAGCATTACAGAACTGCATGACTTCTTTGAAACTGTTATCACTGAGTTATTCCAAAACACACTACTAGAAAATGAGTTAATTCTGGGCTTAAAGGTAAGGTAAACATTTTATGGTGGGCTTAGGCAATTGCCCAGTTCAAGCACACAGATTAAGGTTGCTCTGAATACAGTATGTAAAACCAATGATTACAATTTAAGGCATCTGGTGGTTCTGGTTGCCAGATTTTTATACCCCTTGTCACTGGGGTACATGCACCTTTGGAAAGCAGTTTTGTTTAGACACACAGATCTGCATTTTTATAATTTATCTTATTTGAATATCTGTAAGTGTAAGCATATCTCCAAGTATCTGATCTCTTTCAAATAATCTCTCATTTATGTGGAGAATTCCAAATCACTGAAGTATTCTCTTGATCCCATTTTTTCTTCACATCTGTTTTTCAACTTAAACATATTAAATACATAATTTAGGGAATATGGTATTTGTGCTTACTTGAAAACATGAAATATAAACACCAAAAGGGATTTATAGTCAGACCTAAAGCCAGTTTCATTATCTGACTCATTTATTCTAATTTAGAGCAACATGAAGCATCAAAATTATATTGACCTATTATGTGGCTCTGAAGCTTCTTGTGGGTTTTTTCCCTAAAAATCCTACAAAGCATGATTACATAAATCCCTTCTGTTTATTCCTTCATATTCACTAATCATCTCCCACTTTTGTACATTCTCTGCATGTACATATCATAAAATCTCTTTTCCTGATCTGAACCTAGATATATGCTGATCCCTCTCTACTTATTTCCCCTCTCTCTTCATCATACAATGCAAAACTGGAGAAAGTAGCACTTTTTACAACTACAACTTCCTAATTTTTTTTTTTTTTTAGTGGCAGGTACTTACTTTCATCTTTCTTCAAAGAGGAATAAAAGAATGACTTTCATCCAAAACACCCCACCATCTCCCACTGACCTTAGTGACTGCAGAACATGTTCCCACTGCATACCCCTGGAAAGCAAGGCCCATGGGTTTCCATGAGAGGGTGGTGGAAGAACCTTTTTAACACAGGCTCCAGTTCCCACAGCCAGGGCTGAGCTACATTGACAGCACTGAGGATTAGCAGCCATTTTGCTAGACTGCAGTTCTTTGTGGCACATTTCTTTGTAGAGTACTATTCATCTGCTCCTGCCAAGGACCCTCCTTCCTTTGTAAGCAGTAGCACACTCACAGTTTTCTGAAGGGAGAAGAATAGCTTGGGTCATTTAACAGAGGGAAGGACACAGGAATGAATGCCTCAGTCCCCATCTGTCAGTTGGGAAGCTTGGCAGTTTGGTTTGAGCAGCATGTCTGTCTTCTTCAATATTTTGCTCAAATTTGGAAGGTGCAACTGGGATTAGTTGTCAGATTTCTCCTTTGCCACATGGGTAGTTACAATTTATTTTCTTTTTAATTCAAATAATATTTGGCATATAAAAATTGTGTTAGCCGTGATTACATTATTCTTACTTTGAGCAAAGCAATTGTTAAAACCTAATTGCTGACTATTAGTGATGCATTTTCTTTCAGAAACTGCGTTTGAGGGAGTTAGTCAATATTATTACCTTAATGCAAGGGAGAGGGAATATTTGAAAGAAGGAATAGCATTTCAGTGATTCTTGAGATTTTTTCATTAAACATTCTATCTTTTGTGTAAGAATTTGGCTGGCATGTATTCTTGAACAAAGTAAATTTAAAAATGAAAGCACAGATGGGAAAAAACATGTCTCAAAGAATGCTTTAAATTGCAAAAACAGCTGAGAAAGTTGTAATACTTTTGCAGTTAAGATTTGTTACAGAGTTACAGTGATGCATTTTTAGATAGAAAAAGTTCTCTAAGGTCATTACTTTGGGGCTGTGTCATGCTTTATTACTTCAAATCATATAAAATCATAAAATTTGATGAAAATTCTTCAGCTAAGTTGCCAAAAAACAAGGACAAGTCAATAATATTGGAGCACATTCCATCATATTGCTTTTATAGCCAAGACTTTTCTTAAACAAGCTTTAAATTGTGAAGAAGGAAAAGACAATATGTAGAGTATGCACTCAAAGAAGTATTTTTTTCTAACCATTGGCAGAGATAGTATTAAACCATTATGAAGGGTTATCAATACTCAGAAAGCCTTCCTGATTTTATAGTTTGTCTATATTACAGAATGTTTCAAAGAATCAGCAACTTATTTGTGCATTGTATAGACAATTTGACTTACATTTTTTACATTTTAAGTTATGAATGATGACTTGCATTTGTTCTTTGCTGCCAAATGTTTATCTATACTAATTAAACAGTCATGTTCCTGGCAGTATTTATGCTACATGAATACATAATCCCTCCTTTGCCAAATGCTGCTCCATATAAATGGAACAAATGGTACTGGATGCTGGTTCTATTTTATAGAATTTGTCAGTTATTGGAGCAGGCTTTCTAAGTAAAATTTGGTGACTTTCTGAATGTTTATAGTCTGATTCTGTCAACTCTAACATTTATTTTCAGCAAGAGGTAATGTTAATCATGAGTCTCCATACAGTGCTGTGTTCTGTGTGAACAGGTTGTGTTACAGTGCATATTGCATGCTTAGTCATCTACTGTAGATACAGAGAAAATTGCAGGGCTAATGACACATATGTACTTATTTTCCTCTAATTTTATTTTGGATTTACAAAAGTGGAGTAGATCCAGCAGAAAACCTAGCAACAGAAAATACAACATTTACAGCCATGCACTTTTTAAATATGCATTGAAGCTACAGTGTTTGGCATATTGTAGAAGCCTGGGCAGTAAGGAGTTCATGTGTTGTAATGCCAGGCTATTCAAATGGGCAAGTAAGAAGAGGATGTGGTTGTAAAGAGGGGCTGTAGGAAAGTAGGGCAGCACCTTTCTGGAGCCCACTTCCCTGTTCTGGTCCATGGTGACATAAAGTACAGCGGATGTGCAGAAGTGGGGTCAAGAATCAGGCATGAGCTGTCAACTCAAGGTCAATCCAGTAAAGGGGAATCAAGACTATCAAAAGACCCTCAAAGACCCTCAACCCATTTCCAGAAAGGTCCAGAAGAATGGACTGCACATGCTCACTTATTTACATGAAGAGCGAGAAACCTAATCCCAGGGGAAGAAAACTTACGTATGAAACAGTACCCCTACAAAGCCAGGGTGGCACCACCAAGACCTTGGATGCCCTATTGGCTGGACCAATGCTGGACCCAGACTCTTTGTAGCAGCAAACATATACCAATTTCCATGTCAACTGTGTAGTCTATTAATAAAACTTCTGAGCCTTTTTGTTTTGTACTCTTTTGACTTTTGCCACTCTTTTTTGACCAAAGGTATCAAGGAATTTTGGGTGCTTCCTTTCACAAAGGAGTGAGATGTGACACATATATTAAGCTGTCAAAAGCTTTGAGCTATTATTCTCACACCCCTAATAAAAATATCCTGTGCCTTGTTCAAAACTTACCTTTGCCAATTTAAACCTCTGGAGTTTAATCAGCCCTTCCAATACCTGTGGTCATCATCCTGGTATTTTATTCACCAAGATGTTCATTATACACACAGAAGTGAGCAAGATGGAAAATGTACTTAAGCATCCATAATCAGTTTTGCTTATTAATTTTAGCAACAGGGCAAAAGAAGAAAACTGCTGATGAGTCTCATTAGTTTTTTTGGAAATACTTTTTCAGAGTATAAATGAGATCTTCCTACTTCTCATACTCCAGATATCTTGAGGTATCTTTAACCTAGTAATGCTTGGTCTTAGTTGCCCTGCCCTTTTTTCAGAGTGGCAGTGTTCTTTGGATTGTGGCCACATCTGATTTCTTCATGAGTCATCTGAAGTAGATTTAGCTCATAATTTGGAACATTTTTTTTCAAACACTGTGCCAGTTTTGGAAACACAGTTTTCTGATTGTAAAAGATTGTATTTATATGCCAAAAAATCCTTAAATTTCTTACTTCCAGATACATTTTTTATATGAAGACAAAAATCCTGTTTTTTCAAAGACTGTTTTAACAGACTTAATTTTCAATTGAAATACTAAATATTCCCTTTGTTTATTTGTAGTATAATTGAAGTCTGTGCATTAGTAAGAGTTTCTTGGGATGAGCCACCTTGGATCCTACTGGAGATAGATAACAGTGAAAGGTAATGCAGTCTTTAAAAGAGAAGAAAACATTGTCTCTGTTTCATTACAGCAGTTCTCATAGGTAATAAATGATATTTTACCTACATATATATGCTACACATGCTCCTTAATGTGCATGTATGTAACCATATTGCCAGGCTCTTCATGTGTGCTTCTATTTGTATTTCCACATCACTGTAATATATTGGTGTTATGAAGGCAAAATACTGTAAAAATTTCAATTTTGCAGACAGTTTTGTTCTCTTTAAAATAGCTTTTCATACTTATTTTCAGTCTGTCATTGTTGCTACTTCTTCAAGTCAGAATGGAAATAGAAGAATCACTACCATTTCCAAGAGTCATTTATCTTGACAGACCTAAGGGAATACATTTTTAAGGGCATTGCATCAATCCCCATCAATCAGACCTTAAGTTATTTTAAATCAGCTTTTAATAAAATAATTTATTTTTCCATGTTTTTTGAAAGTAAGTTATCAATTTTAGGAGCTTGTAACTTTTGGAAAAAATTAGAACACTGCAGAAATAAAAAGCAATCATGTCTGAAAAAAAAGAGACATTTAAAGTTGCCTTCTTTTTTTTTTTTTTTTTTTTTTTTTTTTTTAACCCTAGGGCAGGAAGTCCCAATGGTCTATGAGTTGTTTCTCAAGGGAGGGGAAAAAATCTTTTGGGAATGTATATGGGAATGTTTGAGATGTCTCTATGCTATTGGAGTCTTAGCTGCCCCATCAAACATGTCTGCCTGTCCAGACCTCCAGCTAAGATTTTTCTCTTATCTCATTTTCCTGTCAGCAAACAAAAGGTGAAAGTAACATCATAAATGAATACTATCTGGAAGTGAGCTGTGATTTACTGGAAAATATTCAAGCTACCATTGTGTATTAAAATACTAAAGGTTTAAATGCTAACTCTTAAAATAGTAAATACAGACTTTAAAGTAAATGATATGCAGGAGGTGGTTCTGGTAGGGACATTTGTGCACTAAATGAAAGCTTACCGACTTATTTTCCTGTCTGATTACATTTCATTTAGAGGAAGTTGTTATGCTTTTATAATTTATATTTGCTAGCAGATGAAAAAACTCCCCCCCACCTTTACTGGCAAAACTCTACTAAAAACTAAATTTTCATTACTATAACATGAAACAAAATGTATTAAATGTCTTCATTGTCTGTTGCAAGTATTTATGAAGGATGACTTTCAATCTGTGTTCTTGAATGGAAGTATTTTGTACCTAATTCTAAAAGTTATTACAGTGTGACTGTACTTTCTGCTGTATGTTTTGAACTAACTACGAATGTTACAATCCAAGTGCTGTTGTAGAAAGAGCAAAGGAGCACATAGGAAAAGGGAAAAGACTTTGTTAACTGAAACACTCCCAAAGGCTGTTTTAGAGTTGAGCTCCCACCATTCCAGACACTGAGCTTGTTTTTCACATGTGATGCTACACTACTGCATTTCTACCTACATATGTTGTGTCATTTGGAGGATGATGTGGGTTCTTTATATGTATGATGCACACACTTTCTATGGCGCATTTTTAGGGAGTTGTACATTAAATTGCAAATGACAAATATTCTTAAAAAAAAAACGCTGTTAATGGAAACGAAATAGTCAATTTGACAAACCACTTAACAGTGTGAATTTCTACATAAGTAAGTAAATAATTTTTAAAAACTAAAATTTAACAAGAGTATCTTCAAAATTAAAATCAATTATTTGGTGATTAACCCTACTTATTAAGAGCTAAGGCTGTTCATTGAGGCAGTAATTTAAGATTCTGAATCACCATTTTTCAGGATCATAGTTAAGTGGTATTTCTCTTAAAAATCGGGGAAGGAATTTCATAAAGTTCCCATTAGTCTAAAAATAAAGAATAAATAAATAAATAGTGTGAGTCATGAATGGCATTTTGCCGAAGTTCAGTAGCACTGAAGCCAGGAAGACAAGAAGCCAATGATGCTTCTGCCATTCACTGAAATGCATATAAATAATTTTTGTTATATGCAACAAGCCACCAATACTCAAAACTAGGATTCCTTATTTATAAGCACAATAGGAAATTCTGCTAATCAATATTTAGTTTTTAAGTACTGGGTTATGGCATTGGGCTATAGTTTCACAAATTGAATATTCAAACTTTTTGAAGACACGCTACCATCAGGGAATCAGGACTTTACTAGACCAGTGTAAGGATGAGATTCTGCCCTACAAAGATGATATCTGAATAAACATTTGTTATCTCAGATCTCAATAATCCTTTCTCATTTGTGTATTTCTTTCCATTCCACTGAGTACCAGGCAGCTGAAATAAACTTACTATCAGATATGCTAGTGGGGGTACTTACGACATTTTTCATGAAAAAACATTGTCTGTGTAGCCTCATAAACTTTACAAAATATTTAGCAAATGTATCTGTCACAGTTACAGCCATTTATCTTTTTTTTTATCTCAACTTACAATATTAAGTGGTTTTTTATGAACTCCTCTTTCAATGGGACAGCCTATTTTAGAGAATAGCTCATGATGTGGTGAAGCAAATCAGAGTTCAGCTTTTTGAAGAAATATGAAGCAAATTCCACTTTTCAAAACATGTTATTGGGGAAGTGAAAAAGAACTAGGCATTTACAGTTCATTCTCAGCATTGCTTTCTAGGGAAGCAGTCATCTTGCATTCCATTTCCAACCAGAAGGAAGAATGATTTTGAGTTCAAGGATCAAACTAGTTAGGAAGCTATGGAACACAATTAGTCCCTTTTGTAAGCTATAAAACTGGATGTCTCCAGTTCCAAAGCTGTGTTCACAGAGCATCTTTCAGCATGAGAAAAATTAGAATTTTTTTTTTGAAGTTCACAGATTAAGGAAACTGAAAGCATTTTTAGTAGTTCTTAAATTTCGCAACATACTGGCATCTAATTATAGTTTATTGAGCTTTTTTAAGATCATTTTCTTGTAGAAGAAGCATCAAGGATGATGCTGCCAAGTGACAACCAGCCATTTCAGCTGAAGGCCTGACAAACTTTGAATGCTCAAGACTTTGGGGAAGCACATCAACTGCTGATTTCAGTTTTGAAGGACTGAATTTCTTTACCAAGAACCTGTTCACTGATTTTGGAGGGGGGAAAAGAAAGTAATTTCTGCTCAAGTACTGTAGCTCTTTTGTTAAGATGTGCTGCGTCTTTCTCCCTACTGTTTCCACTGATAATATATTAGATGGACTGGGGAGGTGGGGTGTCTGGAGAGCTGCTATATCTACATCACCAGCCTGAAAATTCCTCACTTGCTGGACCAAACCTGTCAGAGAACTTCCCAAAGGTTTCCAAAACACTGGGCCAGGGAAGCAGGACCCAAAACCCAAACTGGGCTTAACTGTGACTACAGAAAATACTAAAGGATGCCTTAAATAAGACAAGCTCAGGTGGTCACCTCTGCTTAGTTAAAAAAATAAGCATCCTTATATGTTCTTGTCAAATGCCACTTCTTTATTTCTGTGTGCTGTTCCATTAGCCCAGCTAAGAGTCTTTAATGCAAAAGCTTGAGGAATTCCATGCTTGAAAGCTACTGTGTTAAGAGTGGACAAACACAAATATTTGGAAGCAAGATCAGAACATATAGGCAGCATATTGCAGAAACAAAATGTATTGTGTGATGCAGAAAAAAAAAATTAAATTATGTAAACCTGATTAAAAATACTCCTTTTTTTTTTGCCTCAATAGCTGGAATTATCCATCTAAAAGCAGGCAGTTTATCTTTTTGGAACAGAAACAAGATGACAAGTCTTTCCATCTACTGCTTCCAAAATTTCTTCCTTGTCTCTGGTACCCCCTGAGCACTCAGGCAGTGTTGGAAAGTCACCTCTTGAGCTGAGCTCCAGTCAGTGATCCTGAAAGCCTGACACCAGGCAGCTGCCAGATGGTGCCCTTCTATGAAGACCAGAAACCATATCCTCTCTAAACAAAAGATGCTATTGGCACTAACCATAAGAGAAGGGGAGAAACTCTCAGAAAAAAATGGCTGAGAACCAAAGTTATACATTATAGGATGGGTATTTTATGAGAGGACACTGTTCCCTGTCTGTCAAGATCTGACAGGAAGGGCCACTGAAGAGACACTTCTAAATACTCTTTCCAGATACTCTCTTGGTTGCAAAACTCTGCTGTCAAGATGAGTAAACACATTAGCAATGGAGAAAGTACAATGACATTGATACTATATACACCTAGCCAGAAAAGGAAGCTAGGCCCATGCAAACATCATAAATTTCAATAAGGCCAAGTGCAAGGTCCTGAACCTGGGTCAGGGCAATCCCAGGGATAAGCACAGGCTGGGCAGTGAAGGGATTGAGAGCAGCCCTGACAGGAAGGACTTGGGGGTGCTAGTGGATGAGAGGCTGAACGTGCCCTGGCAATCTGTGCTCGCAGCCCAGAATTGTATCCTGGGCTGCATCAAAAGCTGTGTGGCCAGCAGGGCAAAGGAAGGGATTGTGCTCCTCTGCTGTGCTCTGGTGAGACCCCACCTGGACTAGGGCTGTGTCCAGGTCTGGGTCCTCCAGCATTAGAAGGGATTTCTGTGGGTCCAGAGGAAGGCCACAAAGATGATCCTATGGCTGAGGCACCTCTCCTATGAAGACAGGTTGAGAGATTTGGGATTTTTCAGTCTGGAGAAGAGAAGGTTTTGGGAGACCTTAGAGCAGATTTCCAGTACCTAAAGGGGGCTTACAAGAAAGCTGAAGAGTGACTTTTTGACATGGACATGTAGTGACAGGACGAAATGGAAGAGCCTTAAATTGAAGGAGGGTAGGTTTAGGTTAGATATTAGAAAGAAATTCTTTTACTGTGAGATTGCCCAGAGAAGTTGTGGATGCCCCATCCCTGGAAGTGTTCAACCCCAGGCTGCATGAAGCTCAGTAATCTGTTGACAGTGTCCCTGCCTACAGCAGGGAAGTTGAAACTAGATAACCTTATAGGTCCCTTCCAACCCAGACCATTCTATGATTCAGTGAATACTCAGGAAAGCATGCACAGAAGATTTAAACAAATTTAGCTATGAGGACAAAAGAATCCAGAACTGAGAATTTGGAATGAGAAGCCATATAGAGGAAAGGGACAGTCAGAAGCTGCACAGCTTTGACTGAAGGGAATAAAAAAAGGAAATTAAAATGTGTGAGCAGAATTTTAAAAGTGGATGTGTCAGGGATAGGAATTCTTAATGACAATAAGCTGCAAAAGGGGACTGGAAGGCTGATCTTAAAGCCAGCTGAGAAAATGAATCTTTGGTTTGCTTGAAGTTCAAAAAACATTGTGAAGTTGGAAGAAAATTCACAGAGGAAAATGGTGAGTGCAAAGGACTTGACTGGATGAGACTCTTGGGAGATGTTACTCCCACATGAACTAGAGAGGGACAAGAAAAGGAAAATGTCTATTTCCTTGTGATGAAAATAATTATTCTTTTTTCTATTCCAGTAGCATCCTTACTTACTTAGAGGTAGTCCACATGAAGTAAGCCTTAAAGCACACGTCCAATTTACTGGTCTACTCCATTATCAACTTCAAATACTTTTTCAGTATTTTTTTATTAATACTTTCTTCTTAGTGAAACTAAGTATTTAGTTTCACTAAGAAGTCAGTGGGAATTTTTCTAGTTGTTTGCAGCAGAGCTAGTTTTTTGTATGCTGTCCTCAGAGCCTTTTTAAAATAATAAAGTTTACCATAACAAAGAAGCTGAACTCGAGTCATGGCTAAGTTTTTTCTAGATTCAAGTCAAATAAACTTATGTGTCAGGGGAAAAAAATTAGGGTTTTTTAAACTATATTTAAACTTTCTTCTCTAGCTGGTAAACTGTAGTTGTCAGAATCCTTGCTTGTATGTGCTAAGATTTCAGCGGGGTCAGATTGTTTATATTTGTTGCAGTTTATACTCTTTCTAAGGGCTAGGTTATTAGTCTAGCGGCTTACTTTCTAGTTATTTGAACTTTGTTTCATCATGTCAGAGTAGTTTTCAGAAAACATTCCCAGTAAGGCTCCAGTAGCACTTACCATAAAGTTTTTTAATTTACTATTATTTTATAGGAAGACATTATATCTGACAGAAAATCTGGCATCAGAATGACAGTTTAACATAAGTGAAAACACAGGGATACTAATATGGTTAAAGTTCAGACCTCAAGCAAGGAAGCTTAAGGGGTTTTAAGTCAATTCCTTAGAAGCAGAAAAACGCAAGATTTTTCTCGTTTTTAATATTCACTTAAGCTGTCTTTTGCCTACTTTATCCATTTTTTTAAGTTGTACTAACAAACTGAAAACTAATGTTCCATTTGAATAGTTGAATTACCCTGTTTATAAAAAGTCTTTCCAAAAAGAAAAGCAAAAGTGTGGAAATTTTTGCATTAAATCTTCACCAGGGAATTTTCTTGAGTAGGAAAACTATCTGAATGGACAGATAGTTTGTTAATGCAAATTAAAGTATGGCAAGTGTTTTTACCATTACTACGTGTATTTCAGTCTTGATCTGCAGGTTTTTGGTTTTGAATGTTAACACTTTGCACAGCTGAGATTGTCTGGTGACAGCTGATACCCTGGAAAAATGAGGCTATTGCTTCTTGACTGAATAGCACAATTCTCCTTAAGGTGCTGGTTTGTATTTCGCTCTCAAACTGTGGGCTTGAGCTAGTATCTTGCAGGCAGTTACCCCTTGTAAATGGAAAATGAGGAAAATTCTTGCACAGAACATAATGTAGTTCATGGGAAAAGACCTAAAGCAAGTATATAAATTGTCTTGGTATGATGTCTACAAGTTCTGTCAAGGTAGGCAAATCTAAAATGATTTTCAGGTGCCAGGTATCAAAATTAAACCTCGCAGCTTACTCAGCTAACTCAGTGTAAGTCTGTACATCAGGTCACATGATGGGCAGCAGCCCTGTGGAACACAGGTGTCACATCATGTGGGGGGGAGCTGCTATGGGGCCTATGGCTATTGCCCAGGAAATGTCCTTTCCACTGAGCTGGGTGTCTCCCCATTCCCACACCCTGACAGAATGGAACAAAGAGGGTTTTTCTTCCAGGATCACGCACATCAGGTGCAGGCCTGAACCAAAAAGCAAGCATAGTGATGAAGCTGATACTGTGAGTGCAGGAGGTGAATGACTCTTAGTGCCTGCAGCGTGACAATGAACAGGTCTGCAGAGCTGTTGTTTGGACAGGGCTTAAGACACTGCTCAGTCATTTTTATACTAGTGATTTTCAAAAGATCCTACTACTTTTGCAAGGATACAATTATTTTCTCCAAAGATGAGAACTTTCAGATTTTCTCCTTATTGAAAAGTTCTATTAAGGGGAGTGATAAAGATCAAATGTTTGCTTAGTGTGTTTTCCTGTGGTTTTTGACAAACACTTTATTCAAAAAACATACAAAAACATTGCTTCTGAAGTGCATGAATTATGGCAGTTGTGTGAGTGATTATGCTGTACCACACTGGAATGCTATAATATGATAGTTTTGATTTTATACTGAACTACTCTGGTCCTCATCAATGCTTTAGTAGAGCTTTTGAAATGCACATAGCTAGTTTCAGTCTCTCGATAATTTTATTATTAAGAGGTACTACACAGTCTAAAAATTGAATTCCTATTAAAAGAATTTCAGTTGCTAATATTGAGAGAGCTGTAATGAATCAAGCAAGGCTTGTTTTTTCCCCCTTCTGGAAACTTACTATTTAAGTTGTTGTAGCTAGCTAGTCGATAAAATAGTATGTTAAGCTCTCATCTGTGTTACCACAACTCACTGATTTTAATAACCTGAGCAAAATTAATGACAGAAATTCAATATGTTGTTCCCCAGAGGGTAAAGGAACTCTGTATAGTTGGGCATTTTATTTTAAAACTCTATCATGATGCTTGAGACCTGAATATAAGTACAAAAGTAAAAAGATAATTTTTTTCCTACAGTATTAAAGGGAGTTTGAGCAAAGCTAGGACACCGACTTGCTGCTTGGGTTTAACAAGAAATCTCCAGAGACAGCTGAATTGCAAAAAAGGTCACTGCCATCTCAGAATTCTGAAGTATTTGCCCATCTAGAGAGGAATCTGTTTCCGTACAGCTTCTGTGAATAGTGTAGCTGTGAAGAATACTAGGTTTCCATACATACTTTTAACAGAGAGAGACTTTAACAGAGAGAAGGTTGCATATTCCATCAGCCTTCTCTTTTTAGCAATAAGACCTTTTCATGACCTTAGTAGGCTCCTGGGAGATTTTTAGCTAAACTGATGAAGCTTCATATGGGCAGTATAATGACAGCAGAAAAGTTCCTGTAGCTTCCTGCTCTCTCTCTTCAGACTAAGCCATAATGTGCTGGAAGTTGGAAAGAGAACAGATAAATATCATTTAATCATACAAATTGCAGGATACGTTTGCTGAGCTTTGTAAACAACATCTTAATTTTAGGGTTAGCCTATTCCACAAACAGATAAAAACTAACAGGATTTTCAGTAATTACTTGGAGCACAGTAAGAATTTTTTTCAAAAAGCTTTTAAGGAGTAGTAATGTCTTTTCCTAGGCAGCTTAAAAACTGACATAGTGAGTGCTTGCAGAACTATCTAGGTGTGGGATTTTTTTATACAAAACATAGATCTGGATTTTGTAACCTGAAGAATTCTTTAACATCTCCTCTGAGCTTGGTTTACTTGGAATAGATGTCAGGTTCACCAAAAAGTTACTTCTTTTATTCTCACTAGAGAGTAAATAAAATTTCTTTTTCCTCTACCCCATTTCCTAGAAATATGTCTGGTCAAGGAAGAGGAATGATCACAGTACTTCCAGTTGTAAAGCACTTTTTAACTTACTGTGTGTGTTATTTGGTTTAAAGCTGTGTAATGTGCCATATCTTTAAAGCATTTCCAGGTATTAAATTACTGTGCTATACCTGTTTTCTCCCCAAATGCTTTGCCTCATTGAATTAACTGAGGTTCCTATTATTTTCCCACTTCTAGTTTATATTTGGTTAGTCTGAGAAATTTAAATAATAAAATGGCAGATAAAATTGTCCATGCTTATTTCTGAGACTTCTTATTCAGTGCCATAGAAACTCTCCTTTTCTCGAAGGATCTACTGATACTTACAGTCCATTGACACATTGTTTTCACTGTTATTACGAGTAAGATATCTCCTAGTGTGCATTTAGACTACCAAAATATTTCCTCTGTGTGACATCCTTGTTTCAGGTACTAGTATATACATGGGGTTTTTTTTTTCCCAAGAGCCATCTTCTCCCATTTTCCCTTTTGCAGTCTGTACAGGTGTCCTTAAGGCTCCCATTAGTCGCTTATTGTTAACTAGATGCTAGAACCATTTTTCTTTGAAGTACCACTTGCATCTCAAGTTCCAGGAAGATTTTTTAAATTTTTTTTTATGGTAAGAGTGGTGACACACTGAAATAGGTTGCCTCGAGAAGTTGTGGATGCCCCATCCCTAGAAGTTCTCAAGGTCTGGCTGGATAGGGCTTTGAGCAACCTGATCTGGAAGATGGCCCTGCCCACAGCAAAGGGGTTGAAACTAGATGATCTTTGAAAATCCCTTCCAAACCAAACCTGTCTGCGATTCTGTGATTCTGTCGGGATGTGGGAGTAGGAAGACACAAAAGTCTTATGGAAAAGCCATCAATCCTGATTTGACTCTTGTACCCAAGCTGGTTTTTAACAAGTGGGAAGCATCATATTTATGTATATATTCGTATAATATTTGCAGTCTAGACCACAGTTCTACCTTCTACCTATTGTCTCTGGATCCTGAGGCTTATGAACTTCAGTGCTAAAGTAGAATGTCAGGATGAGAGCCATGCAGCATGCTAGCTTAATTAATATACACTGAGGCACCTGATGAAACTCTGGGTTTGTGAAGTTCCAAAGATCCAAGAGTGGCACCTCTCTGTTGTAGACACTAATGTAAGGTATAAGACTGTGTCTTCTAAATCAGTTGGCAACATATTGCATGTCTAGCCCTACAATAATAGTAACTGTGAGGGAAGACTGTCTTACTTTGCCCCCACCCTGGCTTTCAGACAAAGCTCTGTAAAAGGCCATGAAACAACAGATGCACCAGAAGATCTTTGCATTAAAGTACGTAAAAAGTTATTAAAGAAATAATGTTTAACTAAGCTGCTTAGTATTGTAAATCAAAGAATATGGTACATTTTCAAAAGCAAATACTGTAGTATGTAAAGGACGGTATTACACTATCACTAAAGACCCTAGTTGTCATATTTTGTAGGTTAGAAATGGGTATATGTGTCTTCTAGGGTAAATTCCATTCTAAGCAATACATATGTGATAGCTTAGGAATCAAGCAAATGATACTGTTTTACTTGGTAAATTAAGGTGAGATGCAAATTATTGAATTTTTTCATAATTAACAAGAAAAAAGGAGCAGTAACTAATTGTCTGTAAAAGAAACACCATTCTCAACTTCAGTCTCTCTAGCAAAGTATCAAAGATAGTCTAAAGGTTATGCTGTTAAATTTTATATATTAAGTGGGTATGCAAACAAAAAGGACTGGAAACTGGCCATTCAAGCATCTTCAAACTCATTTCCTATATGTATACTTGAAGAAAGAAAAACAAAGGGAACTAAGCACTTGATGTACATAATTGATGGAGAAGATCTCCCAATTTGCTGTTTGGACCAGTCAAAGGTGACAAGTTTATGATCATGTTAATAACAAACAAAGCACAGGAAAGTATATCTTGAATGCTAGCAAGAGAGTGGTTCTGTAAAATAAGCCTCTATTTGTCACATTTTTTACTGATAACATCTTGGAGAAGGTGAATTCTCTACTTCAATTTTGTCTTGTAGATCTGTACAAGAAAATCTAGTCTTTTTTGTTGATTTTGTACAATTTCATACCTGTATCACCAATTTGATACTTGCAGAATGACACAGAAATTGTCTCTAAAACATAGTTTTTAAACACATGCAAAAGCATCATTTCAAATCCATTCACTAAAATTTACCTACAGGAGATACAACAATAAACTGCATAATTATATCAGCCAGGGTGGTGTGGAAACTTTATCTGGTAACATATTAGTCTGAAAGTAAGAAAGTATTTTCTTTTGAGTCCTGCCAGTATTCTTTTGCTTAACGAATACATCGTTGATAGACAGAAGCAAGCACTTTTCACAATAAGTAAAAACAGATGCATTACTTAAGAAAGGAATGCAGGATTCAGAGTCAGAATCATCTCTTGCTTATTTCAAAATCCAACACTGTACAATATATTTCTCCTTATCCATTGCATGCTGATGACTTTGGATGATAGCATGTCAAAGTACCTTTTTGTATTTGACAAATGACATTCAGTACAACTTTTCAGGGTATCAAGACAAGGGAAAATGAATCTCAGTTAAGAGTATCCATTTCTATCCACAGTGCATCCCCCTCCTAGTATGCTGGGATGGTTCAGGATAAAGTTCTGGTCTTGGATTAAATGTTGATTCCTGACACAGACCTTTCTTTTCTAGTCTTTTGATCTGCTGATAAACTACAAATAAATTACCTATATTCCAGATGCTATCATCAATTTGGTCATACCTTGTTTGCAGCTGTTTGTAACAGGAAAGGCTAAGGAAATATGACTTGTTTCTTTTACAGTATTACTTTGGACAGTCATATCTCCTGAGTCATAGGATCTAGTCAATGTACTAAGAAGCAAATTCAAGTCAGCATTCAGTTATTTCAAATTCTTAGTATCTGAAAAAATGCAGTTCCTTGAGTACAAGTGCTGTGATCCAAATGGTAAAGCTGCCATTTATTCAGATAAAAATTTATTTAATTCTTGAACCTAAGGCATTGCGTGTCTTTTAGGAACCTCTGAAAACATGGTGTTTTATATAAAAAGTTCCAAGGTATAACAGCCAACATACATGTCTATATTTAAAATTTCCCATCTTGTATCTCAGCTGCATATCAACCTCCTATCCTTTCAAGTTAATTGAAAATTTTATTATTGAGAGGTTTATTCTCCCTGCTCACACACACATTAGGAAGAGATCTTACACTTCAGTATACAAATTGATCCCAAGGTAGGGAAAGTCAAAGAGGAAAGTTCATTTCAGGTATATTGCTGTGCAGCTGATCTAGGGTTTTGGCCTTCGCAGTATCACTTACTGGCTTACTGTTAAGCACTGGATTAGGTGGAATAGTGGTTTGTTCTAGTATGTCATCTGAATGCTTAAACATAATCTGCTTTTCAAAAGACATTCTCCAGTTTTATGTAAGGCATGTACAGTAGTCGCATAATGTATTATTAAGGTTCAGATTGAAAAAAATGTGTTTTCTTGAAGAAGCAAGTTGCTGTAACTGTAGAAAGAAATCTTCTGCTTCCTATACAGGAGCAGATCAGAAAATAAGCTGGACCTATCTAACTCATTTTCTTCCCATTGTGTTTGTCCATTAAGCAGATGAAGCACACACTTCCCATGCTGTTCCATTCATACAGCCCGGTGTTCATTCAGAAACAGAACGTTTCCTTTAGTTGATGGATTAAAGGCAGGAGAGGGGGAGGTGTGTAAAAATGTTTGGGGATGTGCAGTACTTCAGGAACAATGTTTGAAGTTAATTCATACTAGAAGTTTGTAAAGTATATTTTACACAACTTGAAAACAAAACAGGTTGTGCCTCCTAAATGAACAAAAATAACTTTTAAAGACCAAGACCTAATGAAGGTTTTTGTGCAATTGCTGAGAAGCTAAATGTCAGGTTATTTTTGAAAGCAATCTTGTATTACATGTCCAATACACTAAAAAAATTAAGCAAATGCAATTTTTTCACACTACCCTGACTGACCTTGCATTATATTTTGGGAAGTTAAAATATGAACCTAAGAATGTGTATGACCTAAAGAAAACAACAAGTAAACTCTGTAAGCAACTTTAAAGGTTATTGTTTGCTTTTTATCTTCACTTGCAGACCAGGTGTCTTTAGCAAAGTAAATCTGAGGAAAAGCTACTTTTTGTTGGAGGCTCTTTGTGAACAAAACAGATGACATAAAGAGCAGGTGTTAAAATAGTGAAAAAGGCAAACAGCAAATATTTTACAGGATGTTTAGCTGTGGAAGAGCTAGGAAAAAAATCAGGCTATTCTAAAGCATCTTATTTGGAAATCTTTGCTCAAATGCAAGAAACATTTCTCTGTCTAGTAAATCAGAATCTGTCTTTTGATCCCTCAAAGAATTGGTTAGAGATACTTATCCTATTCCTCTTGTCACTGATTTCCCAGGGACTGACAGGAAAAACCATAGTTTTTACTAAATAAGGGTGCTGGGATTTGCTTACTGGTTTCTGTTTACCTGATGCCTCTTATGATAATGTGTTTGCCTACTTAAGTGGCATTTAGGACTGAGAACTTGTGTGTTTTTAGTATTTATGTTAGGAAGTTGCTTAGCAGCTGGGTAGATTAGACTTCGCGTGTTTTTCATCCTGCATTGCACATCTGTTAATTTTAGTCAGCATTACAATCGTGAACATTACAAATTAATAATAAAACGTATTATTATTTTATAATAATAAAATAACTAGAACGGTAAGTAAGTGGAGGAAAGTAAGTTTGCCTGTTTAAAAAACCAAAAAGTACTCAACTGACATTATTTGTGTCTCTAAATTAAGCATCCTAAACCTATAAAGAGAGATTTAGAGTTCCACACTGGAGCCTTCAAGTGTATGTATTTTGGATTTAAGCTTCAAGGCTCATTTTCAGGTTGATGAAAGCCCTGCACTGCTTACTTTGGAATGTGACTTTTAACACTCACAAATTCGCCAGCAGGTTTCATTGGTTGTATCACTGGAGTTCTGTAACTTTGTAACTGATGAGAGAAGTGAACCCTAAAGCAAAATTATTTTATAACCATGTATGAAACAGCTACTCATTGTAAGAAACTGAATTCTCTCCATTCGCAACACAGATTTCTTTCACTATGAAGAAACCATTATGGCATCACTGGAACGTTTATTTGGAAATACAATGCCAAGTCCTCAAAATACTTACTGCTTAGAAGATAGCCATCTTGGTACAAAACATAAACACTCATAAATTTACTGTGCAGTTAGACTTTACTATCACGCTTTTCCAGGTAGTAGTGAAATAAAGGTTTTTTAAGTCAAAATCTGTTGAACTGCATAGCATTTTGAATGAGATGAGTTTCTATAAAAATGTGAAATAGTGATCAGGTTTATTCTCCAGTAATATTAAGAATATATGCTGCAAAATTTTTCTTCTGCTCTTTCAGGTACAAATGGTGCCACTTTGGCAATAAACATGCCATTTTCCCCTTAGTTCCAATGGAACTGCATTAAAGGAAGTTCTGTGGTATCTGCAACACCTTTTCCAGACAATTTTTCCTTTGAATATTGTACATTTCACTGGAAATGTTACAGAATGCAAAAGACATCTGCTAAAGAATTTTATTGAAATTCTATCACTTCACAAGGCTAATTTCACTGCAAGTCTGACTTGCAGTCTTTGCTAGAATTACAGTTCTTTATCACTGGTGTTTAATAGGTTGATTTCTGCATCCAAGTTTTGAAATCACATTTCAGATAACATTTTTCAGACATGCCTTGGATAAAGGTACATTCTATATTCTTTAAATAGAGCTAAAGTAGCCCTTGCCAGTTAATTATAAATTAGTAGCTCTGGTTCTCTCATGTCAGAAGCTTCAGACATGCCTGCGGTCCATCTCTGTATGAGATTTGTCCAAACAATTCAAATGTAAAGACAAACTTTAAAGCATGATCTCTGCAGAACCGTGCAGGTCACTCTTCCTTTCTACTTAAAATTATATTCCCACACTTCAAAACAACTTTTTGATTGAAAGGTGATTCAGAAATTTAGCTTAGACAATGCACTCTGTGAATTTAGAAACTGTTCAAAATAAAAAGAAATCACACTTAATCAGATAACAGGATGTTAAGTTTCTAGGATAGAAGTTATATACCCCACCTTCATTAGCCACTGAGTGTTGTTTTCCATGATGTTCTCAAGTAGCTGCAGTCTTTGAACTGAATCATCATAGTCCAGAGGTGCATCCCTTTGCACCGCGTTGGACACGTACGGAGTCGAGGACCGGCAGTTGTCCGCCTCGGGCAGAAGGAAGGTGTAGCTGCACGACCCGTGCTGAACCTGGTACTGCTTCTTGCCTATCGTCTCCATGCTCTTACTGAAGGAGTTATATCCTGAAGCTAAGAATATGCCGCAGCCCAAAAAGAAGCAGGCGGCCAGCTGCATTTTACTCGCTGCGGTAAGGCGGCGGACCTAGCGAGCCTGGGTGCGCTGGCCAGAGCCCGGCCCTAGTTAACCTGCGGCGCAGCCGACCGCTCCGCTGCCATGTGCCGTGAGGGCGAGGGCTGGGCTCGCCTCCCTCCCTGCCGGCGGCCCGGGGCGGTGCGGCCGCTCCGCCGCCGTGCCCGCAGCTGTCAGGCGCGGGAAGCAGCTGCGGCCAGCCCCGCCTGCCGCTGCCTTCCTCCGCCGCGCCCCCGCCGCCTCGCCACCCGAATGGATCGCTCCCCTGCCCTTAGAGCAGAAGTTGGTGAGAGCAGGCAGACATGTGGAGCGGAGCTGCTCCTCCCTCCCGGGCTCGCTAGTGCCGGGGGGCACCGCACAGCGGGCTGGCGGGAGCGGGGCGGCGAGAGGAAACCCCAGGGAGGAGCCGGCAG
>VZRN01003866.1:136939-174812 GCA_013397935.1 Dasyornis broadbenti | reverse complement strand
ATCAGTTCCGATAGCCTCCAACTATGCTAGTAAATTATTTGCGATGGTAATCATTTTTAAGCTCTTTCCCCTCGACCCCCCCCCCCCCACACACACACAGAGAAGTCCCTGGGTTTATTTGTTCTTAATTTATTTTCTTTAAAATGTGCTGAACCAGGATGTAATTTAGTTGGTGTTTAATACATTGTGTAATTACAGAGAAAGACACTGTCCCATGCATACAAAAGCAGGCTTGGGCAAGTCCTTGCAAAGAGAACAAGAGGGGCAGTAATTAGAAATTTTCAGTTGAACACAGACTTTGTATTTCACTGAATCTCCGAGATGAATACTGATTTTTAGGCATGTCTTTCAAGAGTTAAGTGTTTACAAGCTTTTTATTTATTATTTTAAAGGCTTTTTTTTTTTTTGTCTGTATGACATGTCTAACTTTGGAAGTGCTAATGTTAATACAAGAGTTAGAAATCACAAATCGACTGGGACTGGGAGAGGAAAAACGGTCCAGAGGCAGTGGCAGTAAGGCATAGCTCAGGAAGTGGCATGGTTGAATAGGAGTTACCCTGTTAGCTCTCCCTAGCCCAATTCTGTGCCCTTGGGAGTGGGAAATACTCATAAAAGGTGAGGGAAATTCTAATAAAGTATTTGAAATTTATATGTAAGAGTAGAAAGGAGTTTCCCCCTGCTTCCCAACTCCCATGGGCTCTGCAATCAATGATTGGTCATCTTGAAAAAACAGAAAATTACTAGCCAACTTACCAGACCCTGGGAAAGAGTTCATTCCACTGAAATTTTGGAGAAGTTTACTTTTCTGTAGGAAGAAAATGTCTTCTTGAAACCAGAATGATAGGATACTGACTCCTGAAGATATACTGCCTGAGATTTTGGCTAGGTCTGGATTTGGAAAGTATAGATTTTTCTTAATTAAAGTAAAAAAAGGGAATGCCGTGCTCGTCAAACTACCATGAATTACTGGCCAAAGTTTCTCATATTCAAGGAAAATCTCAGAGTGTCTCAGGATCTCGGGACAGACTCTTACACAACTTGCTATATCTCATATAGTGTATTGATGTGACTTTACTTTTTTATATCATGGAAGTTTTGTTCAGGGGTTGTCAAAAGTAGTTGTAGCAGCTAAAATTCTTGTCTTAGATTGTTGGAAGCTTCAGGTGTTTCTTTACGTAAATACCTTTGGAAAGGAAAATCTCTAGAATTTAAGTCTGGTGAATTCCAGAAAGATTCTGATTATATTTGGACTGTGATGAGTGGAACCAATTTGTCAGATTTTTTTCCTGTGGAGTATTCATGTGCCATTGTTCATCCTCCTAAGCAGAGGAAACAGAGGAATATGTTTGGAACAGTCAAGATTATTTGCAACAAAATGCACGTATTTGGAGGATTTGGTATATGAAGTATGCATTCTCCATCCCTTCAACTTTGTATTGCAATAGCAAAGCAGATTAATGTGACAGCAACTTTCATTGATAACAAAGTTTCAAACTGTTGTATACTCATTTCTAATTTTCAATGAATTGAAGTCTTTGAAAGGATGTTTAATTCTATGTGAATAACAGTCTCTTGTAAGATACAGGATTAATGCACTAGACTGTGTGAAGCATTTCTAAATATCTAACCAGACATTCCAATTCAGTATTTTCTGTTTTAGGACTTTAATTAATTTGCTATGTTAAATGAGAATTTCCCATTATGACTTGTCCTTAAATTGGTCTGTTCCTTGTTTTCCTTGCACAGCTAGCCCAAAAAAAAATACAGGGCCATTTCTTACTAGTCATCCTTCCTTTCACTACCACTTGCTTATACTCAATAGAATAGTGCTGAAAATTAGATTCCTCCAGCCCTGAAAATATCTGTCTCTTAATAAGGAAGAATTGGACGATAATCTTTATATTTCTGATTATATTTTCATGGATTTTTTAAAATTCTTTAGTTAGATATTAAATGAAAAAAATGAAAATATGAGACTGAGCAGTGTAGTCTTTTAGAAACTTTCTTTTTAATTATTAGACCTCTGCTCAAGGGACTGAACATATATAAAAGACAAGATTTAAGGGAGAATCTGCTGAGGATTCATTAGACAGGATATCCATGAGAAGCTTGATTAAATCAGTAGTTTTAGAAAGGCTATGAAGCTTGCCTTCTGCATGCCACCCTAGTGAGTCAGATCACCGTTGTAATCTGGCAGCTCAGTTTTGCTGGGTTTTTGAGGAGAGATGAGTGTCTCTAAAGGTTTGAACTAGAGTCTATTTTCCTTTACAAAAGGCTGAAGCATAACCCCAAGAGGCCCTTGTGCTGTAATGAGGCCAGGAGCAAAACTGAACTTGAAGACTGCCTAGGAAGCCTTGCTGTATCCTGGGCCTCCACTAGGGAGAACTGTGGTTGTAGGAATACTGGAAAGATAAATAAGTTCATCCTTTTTTTACTGTGTTTTAAGCTGAGTTTGGGTTTTGTGTCTTGGTTTTTTTGTTGTTATTGTGAATGAATGAATGAATGAATGAATGAATGAATGAATGAATGAATGAATGAATGAATGAATGAATGAATGAATGAATGAATGTGAATGGCCAGTTGCTGTGGCAGCTGTGTGCAGTTCAGGGGAAAGGTATGGAAAGCACAGATATTATTCTGAGAAGTGACAACTACTAATGGTAGATTCTTACCAGCACAGCAGGCACCACTAGTCAGCCGCTATTCACTGTGCTTCTCATCTAGCTCTTGGAGTAACACACTGAGGTTCTCCGTGATAATGTTTTCCCCAACCTTTCATTGATAATCCCAGGCTGTAAGGGCAATAACTAGAATACAAGTCCCAACATCCACATAACCAAAAGAGGGTTTTGCTGTTTTCCCATCTGGGTCCAGTGGACTCATATTGCTTTAATGAGGTGCTCTTTCCCACTGTCCAGGAAAGTTAGTGAGTGTTCACCTTGCCAACAAAATAAATATACATCCCTTTAACCCTTCACTACAGCATAGTGCTGTATTTGGTGCATCTTTTGGAGAAGTTGATTGTGATCCTTCACCCTTTCTATCCCTTTGGGAGCAGCTTTCCCAGCTGTGAAGGAGGAAGTGGTCTTCTCTGCTTCTCCAGGGAGTCAAAGCCAGTCAGAGTTCAGGAGCAAAGAAAGTAGTAACAGCTAAATTTAGAAAACTAGTGTGAAAAGTAAGGCAAGTTAAATCCATTTTTGTCCTTGAAATCTGAGGAAGAGGAAGGAAGATGCCTGAATACAGCCTTTTTACTGAGCCTTAGAGGCATTATAACAAGTCTGCTTGAACAGAAGGGATTATTCTGAAAACTGAATGACCGAGAAGATCTGTCCCCTGACAGTTATGAGAAGGAGCATTTCTTTGTTAGACATGTTGAAGTAGGGAGGAATTTAAATAACCTGGCATGGAGTCTTATAAATGTCAGAAACTGAGTAAAAAGTTATAATTCAGACTAGTCACATCCTCTCATTTCTTGCTTGTTCATTGTTCTCTTCATCTTTCATTTCTGCTGTCAATATGGAGTGTTGTATTTACATTCATGATACATTTTTTCTGTAAACTAAAATATAGCTTTTAGTCTGTGAGTTACTGCTTGATTTAGAGCTGAGTGTATACAGTATATGCTATAAAATAGCAAATAGTGGATTGCTATATTTAAAGTACAAATTAGATCTTTCCCTTTTTAGAAAGAAGATACCCACTCTACAGAACGCACCTTTATAAGCAGAGCTGAAATGTATATTTTGTCAAAACTAAACATTTAGAACGCTTTGCCAGATGTGTGCAGGCAGTTCCCTTTCCTGGGAAACAGTAAATTCCCTTACTCAGCCAATCCTGGGTTTCTTCCATACAGCGTATGACTAGGCTGCTTTGAGAGAGATGCCTGAATTCTACTAACATTATCTTTCCAATTATAATTTTACTTACAGCTGCACAGCTTCTGTTTGACAGGCAGATACAGAGATCTTGTGAGATCTCTGATAGAAAAGGAAGCATATAAACTTCTTAAGTAATGTAAGAAAATGTTGATTTTACTTTAGTCTGCTATCTGCCATCTTTGCCACCTAAAACTTTCAAGATGTTGATTTAGTAGATAAGTTCTCATTTCAGCAGTTTTCTCATTTTAGGAAGGGAAAACTACATCATGAAATACGTGCAAACTAAAGGTAAAACCATGTAAACAAGTAGGTTTTGGTGCTGCATTCCTACAAGGATATTTGATCTACATCTATAAATTAAAATGCTGTAATGTGAGAATATGTAACTTGAAAATCAAATCTGAGATGAAAAATCATCTAAAACATAGAATAAATTAATAGAGTATTTTATATATTCCTGGTATTTACATTCCTCACATTTTGACACTCAATGTTAAGTCCCCACCTTTGGTTCCTGGTACTTTAATATTAGTTTATGATAGTTCCATTTGCTGTCTTCAAAATATTTTCTTTCACTGTGAGTAGTTTAGCATTTTTCTCAGGAACCAATGTCAACAAGGACAAGACTCATGAACTTGTAACTTAAAAAACAGGGGACAGGATCTAGGACTCTACTGGAATTTTAGTCTGCTGAAAATCTTGTCTGTTTTTAGATCTTACACTCTTTTTGAAAGAGAGGAATGACAGAGTTTTATGTTTTCCTACAAGCCAAAAATTTTCTTTTCATCAAGACCAATAGTTCAGATTTTTAGCACTTTAAAGATAATATCTTACCCATCATTCCTCCTTTCCTCTCCATTTGCTTATTATCTTTTTTATTCACTCTGGGCTTCTCCACCATTCTCTCATGACTTAGGATTCTGCCCACTTTCTCAGCTGCAGCTTCTTTCTAATCACTCAGAACATCTGGTATAACATCTTGTGAATTCATAATAATTTTTATGTTCCGTCTCTGACGTTCCATCACGTCTCCTTTGAGTGCCCTTCCTTTCAAGGGAGGGCATTTGCCCAGTAGTTCTCATATTGTACTTCTGCTGAAGGGACAAGAGGTCAATAATCTGATCCACTGAAAATATCAGTTACCACCCTGTGTTGGTGACTCAGTCTGTTTGTTCCCATCTTGCCTTGTAACATCCAATCCATCATTTCAGTACACAATATTTTTCCTAGATGTCACAGCACTAGTGGAAGAATAATGCAGCCAAAACCAGACTTTGTGTATTCCCTCAGAAATGCTTGCATGCTACCTTTTTCTCTTTAACAGTTGATACTGCCACCATCCTTCAATGCATTTAAATCTATAATCTGCAAGTTATATCGGTATTCCTTTGTTTCTTTGCTGTTTTATTCTCTCCCTTTTTTGATGCTATGCTTTCATTAATGTATCTAAAATTTCTGTCTTGGTCCTTAGCACCACCACATTGAATTTTGTAACATATTCTGTCTGGCTCCTCCATAATATTTGAAATGTGATTTGCTTATAAAGCTTATTATATTAGTTCTGCCTCAGTAAATTACATTCGACTTTGCTATCATAAGGAGGGTTAGACAACCATCAAAGCTTCACACAAGTAGGTTATCTACTTAATTGCCTCAAATTTGGAAGGTCTAAATTCAGCACGTTTTCTACCAATATGTCAACATCATTGCTTTCTTTGTAGCCCCTGGCTGGATTTGCTTTCCTGGACTGTCTTGGGTTAAAGTTGGGATATCTTTTCTCAAATAATCTGACATTTAATGTGACCATATTTTCAAATTATGGACTTATTTTGGTGTCCCACTTTTTTTAATATAACATTTTCTCAAGGTTTTTTGACTGAGATTGTATTAACTTTAAAAGACATTATATATTTTATATATACCTAATTATATCCCTATATGTGTGTGTGTTTAATATGTTGTTGATGCCACTGTACCTAAAATATAATTGGTTATGTTAATTTAAATTGGAACTTTATGATATCACGTCTTGAGTAATAACAATAACATGAATTAATGGGGTTTTTTTAATTCTTACCGTTATCTCTTCCACATTCCAAAACTTTGTTAAATACAAAATGCTTCTTAGTTTCTACTGTTTCATTACTTTTTTAGTGATTTCCTTTATCAGTCCAATTTTTCAAGTGATATCTAAAGTAGAATTCACAAGTATCTATTGAACTCTAGTCTAAACAAATAATGTAGGCACATATCTAAGAAGAGTCTCATTGTGCATTAATGAAATTCCTGTTTGTAGGACAGACAGTAATTTCTTTCACTGTGAGCGTTTTCTAATAATGAATGTTATTTTAATCTTTGAAATATGAGTCATCAACATACAGAAGTAGGAAGTGAGTCCCAGGATTATGAAGAATAGTTGCTACATGTCCTTCCTCCTTAACATTTTTATGTAGTTTGGCTATAGTGCCCAAAGGCTGTGCTTATTCTCTTCAGAGTTACATGATGATAGTAAACTTTAGCTGGTAACAAGTGTAATTACATCATAAACTCAAATAGCACAAGTTCTAAACTAACATGGAAATTACAGCTACTGTCAAGGATCTTACAATTGCACTGCTGAATATGTGACAGTGTTAAGTGCTGTGCCCTATCTCCCATACTGGGCAAAACATAATATAGCACTTGTTCAAACAGGTTTTCATTGGTTTGAAACTGAGTGAAATAACTTGTGTGCTAATGTGTAGCAACTAGCTCTGGTAAAGCCTTTAAACCTTGTTTTTAAAAATTGTTCCCATAGCACTTACATATTTATTTTTTACTGTTGAATTGTAAGTGAAAAAACTTAACAGATGTTCTTACTCTGTATGCTTATATACTGTTTCAATACTTTGAAAAATGTCTTTGTAATTACAGCTGTGTGCATTTGGACAATTTAAATCTAAAATCTTTATGTAAGGTTTTGACTTTTGTTGTAATATGTGGATGCTGTATTACGTTGATGTGAAAAGGCAGCACACTGCTGAAAGAATCCAGAAGGCTTTTGGAAGATGAGAAATCTGCCTTACTGACATCCTAAAGTAAAATGCATATGCCGTTTGTTTAAAAGAGCATATTTTTAAAACATCTAAGCAGCTGACAGTAAGATAGCCTTACAAATCGCCCCAGTCCCTGTGACTTAAATCCTTCCTCTTGTAAGCAGTCATTCAGGTTAGCGGAAGGGTCTCTCATCTGGTAATAGCACACTTATTTGATAATAACAGCATGTCATACTTCCGAAGAGCATGTTCAAGTTAAGAATCTGAATTCAAAGATAAACTGATGTCAAAGAGGGAATGAAAAGGAAGTGAAAAACTGTGTAAGGGGAATAAACAAAGCTTTCAGAGAGGGAGAGGACATTTACGGCAACAGTAAGGTACCTAGTTCCTGACATCTGTTTCCCTCAAGAAAAAAATACAGTACATGCACTAACCTTTTTATGGAGAGTGCAAGAAAAATATTTGCAGCATGTTTTCATATATTCATATTTGTTGAACTGTATTATGGATGTGTAATTTGAAGAGGATAGAGCAACTGCAAACTATTTTTGCACTCCATAAAGATAAATATTTTCTTTTTTTCAGTACTAATAAACAAAGTTAGTAATAGTTCTCAAAAACAGTGCCCACCCTCTTGCTGATTCTGCCACAAAAACTGGACATTCTTTTTATTGTTGGTCTTACTGCTGTACAAGCAAAGGAAGGAATTAAAGTGGGGGGGTTTTCCTGGTTAGTGAGGCATCAGAACCCACGATGGGACAGGACAAAGATTAGCTGCATACAGATACCCAGATTAGGGCTTCTTTGAGTTTGGACTCCTTGCCTCCACACAACCTATTACTCTGTAAATATTAACATAAGTACCTCACTGGCTGAGTAACAGTCTGGTTTTTATCTCTCCAAATAAATCCTTTGCTGGAAAGATAATCCTCCATCTCCAGTGGAATATGTAGATAAGATCAAATATCTTCTGAGTATCCTATCATTAAAGTGGTATATTTTCTTCCCAACATAAACCAATTAAAAAGTCCTTTTACTGGACTTTTATCTAAATCTGAATTATCACTTGAGCAATTTCCCTACACAGAAAATTCAAATCTTTAAAAATCTTTATTCTGTCTCACTAGAAATGTACATGCAAGAAATTTGTAGATGACATTGGTGATGTCTATATTGTATGAATGTGAATCCACATTCTGGCTAGCTGCAGCCAAACTAACTTTTATTTATGAATCAGATAGTTCAATCTATGGTTATTAGCTTCAGTTTAGACTTGATTATAGAACAACTTGCCTGTAGTTGTATGTTCTCGCTTGTTTTTTATGTCAATATTTTCAGTGAAATCTGTGATCAAATTCTATTATAAATAACTAATAAAGTTTTACCTTTGGTTTTAAATCATACATTCTCATTTGTTACTGCTTCATCAATGCGGCCTGAGCCTTAATAGCAATGTCCAGTGAAGAGTATTTTTCTTGAACAAAAATAACTTTATTTCTAGTTCATCAAATTCATGATCAGCTGATGTTCTTCTACTAATTTCTGCCTTCCTTTCCTTGTTCATTCAATTGAGTATCATTTTTAGGAAGTAAAATTGAAACTTGTAAATATTTACTAGATTGTCATGAAATTACAGTATCTCTTAACTTGGCCATCTTAGAATATTTTCTTTTTGTATTGATGAAGATTGTATCTTTGTGTAGGGAGTTAGGGTGGCCTTCTTTGATTAAATGCAAAAACTAGGTCAAGCAAGATTTCCTTGTGGAGTCAGAGAAGTTTTTCTCTGTTGATCAGAAGGAGACTCTTGGGTAATAAGTTCAGGTGACACCACCAGAAGTTAGGTGAAATGAATGCCATGAAACTTATGGAAATAAATGATGGTTATTCCAGATTTCAGATGCGTTTCAGTGTCTCATCTTAAAGTGCTGTTGTTAATGCATTATCAGTATTTTTCATTTCATTACAGTTTTCAGAGTATTGTATCCAAACTGTATTGTTTTACCTCTCTTCTCTTTCAACTTGGACTATGAATTGATTAAAAAAAAACCAGGCCAGTAAGAAATTGGTCTGAATAGATTATTCACCCTGGAATGATAATTCTTTTACACTGTAGGCACATTTTGCAAAGTTAAGAGCAGTATACCTTTGGTAAATGTCAGTTGAAATGTTTAAGCAGGGACTGTTCTGGAACCCCAGTGTAGCCCACGGTGAGGAAGGATGGGCTAGCAATGGCCTGAGTTT
Organism: Dasyornis broadbenti; assembly: GCA_013397935.1. Lineage (NCBI taxonomy): Eukaryota > Metazoa > Chordata > Aves > Passeriformes > Dasyornithidae > Dasyornis > Dasyornis broadbenti. Next base: position 165,658 of record VZRN01003866.1, on the reverse strand, counting down.
TCAGCCAGCTGTGACGTATTCCAGGCAGGACTACAGCACACAGGGAAACTGTTAGGAGTCATGGCCTAAAATTTGTTTTAATTTTATACAGAGCATAAAGATATATCTTCTGAAGCTAAGATATATGAGACTGTAGAAAAGGCTCTCATGAGAAGCAGTGGAATCCCTGTTGTATGAGTAATACAAATGGCAAAACACTGAAAAATGTAAAGGAAAATCCTGTACTGGCAGCAGTATGAATTAAGTGATTTAACAAGCTTTTTCATCTCTTAATTTCTCTTATCAAACCTCATCACTTTGATGAAAGAAAGAAAAATGTTTATGTTGGACCTCCATGTGAAAAGTGCTTATAGGAAAAAAATATCCCTCTTCAGATGATAAAAATATAATTAATATAGTTGTAATAATTCTTGCATTTTCTCACAGACATGAAATTAAACATGTCAGGCACAAGCTAATATTAATGCCTGCAAACTGTTAAGCACAATTATTGCAATATAATGCAGAAGTGGGTTTAATACTGGAAATTATTATGGTTTCAGATTTCTTTGCAATACTGGGACAACTTCATTTTATATTATTAATTCCATCATGACATGCAAAAGAATACAGCTATTCCAATTGCTAAAAGTATCAGAGACTGTTTCATAGACAATTTTTGCCTACATGAAAACCTGCTTGGCTGACTGAGAAGTTTACAATCAGACAAATTATTCTCAGTTATCAATAGCTTAATTGCTGCTTTTGTTTTCAGATTTTTTTTTAAAAAAGAAAACTTATTTAAACATATTTACAGTGAAAAAATTTTTAAAATGCACATCATGAACTTAACAAGCCACAAATTTGACATCAAAATCAGACTGCTCTTCATTTTCATTAGGATAGATTAATTTCTCTATTATAAAATCTCTATTTTGGAACATTTATTTGATGTGAAGTCGGCTCCTTTGTATTCATGTGTTTTTTACCTTGTTGGTTCTGATATGGAGGCAGAAAAATCTGCACTCACTTACCACTACCCTAACTCTGCTGGCCCACAGTTTTAGACTACAGTACACCCAATAAAGAAAAATAACACATGCTTTTAATATAGCTATTTCAATAAACTGATAGCCTCGAGGACAAAGAAAAAAAAGTGATGCTTTAAAGGCAAACTGGGGGCTTCTCATTTAGAAGACTTTTCTAGTATCAGTCAGAACCTTTTTGTGACATGTCTATCATGCACAATGATCAGAAACTGCTGAAGTAAACAAAATGTGGATCTGTTCTGCATTACTGTAATTTGCAGATACCCTGTGCCTGCTTACAGAGGAAGGCCCAAGGCTTTTAAAACTATTAATGACATGAACAGTAGCCAAGAACTGTCTTTATTTTAAATACAAGTGTATTTTTAAAATAAACCAGAATGTGTGAATCCTCAAGCAGTTGCCAGTTGCATTAGCTTTACAGAGTGAGAATTTTTTTAAAAGATACAGATTTCTCACCAAACATTCTGTAGACTAGTTAAACAATTGGAAGCATTTTGAAGGGCTGTTACCACTAGTTAAAATATTCATGGCTTTCATGGCTGGTCCAAATCAGGCTTTACAGTAAGTGAAATTTGATTCCCTTTCATTGATTTCTCAATGTTCATAAATTCATTAAATGTTCATTCATCAAATTCCATCTCTTTTCTGGCTCTTCCATGTCAGAAGGAGGCACCTGTTTCCAAAAAATGAATTGGCAGATGGCTTAGTAAGTATTGCACCATATCGCAGCTGGTGGAATGAAGTAATTTTAATGAACACAAGACAAACAGAAATTAAAGTATTCAGGATTAGAAATAAGGGAGAGAGGGTTTCTTATCTTGTTCTTATCTTGTCCTTTTCTTTTTCTTCTTTGTTTTTGATTTAATATTCTTCTATAACAGTAGAGTTGTGAATCCTATATACTAATTGTTGAAATTCAGGACAGTTTGGGACCGTGTAACAACTCTGCTCATGGACATCAAATACGCTATAGTTGGTACTGCATCTGCTGTACATTCGGGTTTAATCCATGTATGCACTGTGTCATTTTTGCAGTTTACCAGGCATCTGAAAACCAGCCTGGTTTCAATGAAAATACGTGGAAAGCCCTATTCCATATGCTTTTCATATGAGACATAAGACTTGACTATGTAATACCGGACATCCCCCATTCTGTGGGACATCTGCCAAGCTCAGCAGAAATAAAAGATACAGACAGCAGAATAAAACCAGAGGAATAAGTGATTACTAAATCCTTATTCTGTTTTTCATTTTTATATTCTGCTCTGGTCTCAGCTGTTATAGTCAACTTTTAATGTCTCTGAGGTAGAATAGCCAGGTATTCTGTACTTTAAAATGCTTTGTGGTTAAAACTGTAAAGTGTTTAACATTCATAAATGAATGACAAAGGTTTTCAAAGGTTCTACTGTAGGTTTAGAGACTTCCAATAATGCTAGTATGTCTCCCTTTGCATCTTTACGTAAGAACGTATCTCTCTTTGAACTATGAGCTTAGAAAAGCCTAAGAGCCTTTTCATATGTTATGTGCATGAGTAGTTTAGGTTGTATTTGAAATGAAAACTGCAGCTGTTACAAATTTTCTCGAGTTTTGGGGTAAAAGATAAATCTTACCTTGGTTTTGGGTGTTACTGGTGATTATGTTACTCTGTCCTTTTGGTCTGTTATGTCCTAGATCGTGAACTGATTAAGAAAAAAATGATGGCTTAAATTTAGGGCAAATAATTCTATTCCTCATGGTTACAGAAGCATGAAAATGTTCCTCTGCAACATGGCAATAGAAGGTAGCAAATAAACAAAACCAATATTTTTTTAGCATGATTTTGAAAGCCAGAATCCTGGTTTCGATATACTTCAGTTAGCAGTCCCCGACATGTAAATCTAAAGTCCCGTTGTAAGACCTTCCTTTCACATTTTAAAAATGTGAAAGTAAATACTGATAACATCTGCATATTTGGCATTGCTTTCAAGATGTTGTTTTCTTGCATCTATTTATAACTCTAATACTGTTCAACTCCTTTTTATTGGAATGTATGTGTTTACTATACCTGATGAGAAGCAAGTTCTCTCAATACCTTGGATACTGTAGAAGGTTTCAAATTAAATTGGGATTGGGCATCTATGTATTGTCTACAATACAATCCACAGTCACATACTTTTAGCAAGGTTTCGCTTGCTAAAACTTAATCGTAAATCAAGCTTCTATGCAGTGTTTATCTGTAATAGCTAAAATGCTGTCAGTCCAAAATACATTCCATTTATTTAAAATATGCTGCAGGTAGAACTTTTATAATGTTCAGGTTAATGCATGTGGAGGATTTTTTAAGCATTTCAACTCCCAGTCTAACAGAAGAAATCCTGAGAATATTTACCTTCATTTATCATGCTTTCATGTTTCAGTTAATTAGCATTAGCTGTATTACAAGAAAAGGTATAAATCACCTACTTGGCAGTCTCGCTTTATATCATAGGTTTAAAAAGGTGCTACCAGGCTATCTCTTTCTCCAAGTTATATGCTGCTTCTCTAATATTCCAGTACTCCACTGCTGTTACTTTGTCTATGTTACGTCGGTGAAACTCAGAACAATCCCTGTATTCGATACATAGCTACAGACAAGAAAGAAAGGAAATTTTACATATTCAGGATGCAAATGTAAATTACTATTTTTATTTAATAAAGAAAGATTGTTGAGGCTGGTACTAATTTTATCCTTTATTACCAGTGAAGACATGAGAACTTGAAGTACATCCTGCTTCCATACCAGGGAAATTGGCTCAAACTGGAAGGAGGAAGACATAGCATCGTGTTTTGTGGAATACGTCCTTTAAATGTTAGTTTGCAAAGACATTCTGAGTCAAAAGGCCAATTTTATCCAAAAGTTGTTTTTAAAGATGTAGTATACTCAGATAGCATATTCATACAAAATAGCCAAGATAAAACAGTTTTAGAAACCTGCTGGACTTTATGGATGTATCTGATTATTGCTCAGGAGCCCCTTCTGGGAAGGACACTCACCTGCTCCTGTGGCTTCTCTGGCTGATGTGCCTAATCTATGCACTTGAGCACATGATCATATTCTGCAATGACTAACAAATAATTTGTAACACCCCAATTAGCTTATAAAAAGAGCTCTGTTTTAGCTACATAGCTTATTTTTCTGGATAAAAATCAGTTCTATAATTCCTTTTTACCACTCTGTAGTCCTTGCTTATAGTAGGATGGCCTCATATATCTCACTAATAGTATCTTGCTGCCTGGGTACACTTTGGTCACAAAAACTTTTCACTGGTTACTTTGCTTGTATTTGTAATAATGTATGCCACCGGTTTCATCAGTGCATTTGACTAGTTTGGACTAACATGGAAATGGAAACTGAGTGAATGTAATTTTTTTGCTAAAAGAAGGTCCTAAGTTTTGACAGAACAACTCATTCCAGCCCAGAATTTTCTCTGCACATAAACATAGAATACATTTCATAAACCAAAAATGCAGTTCTTTGTTTGCTTTTGAGTTGTTTTCTGAGTTTCTTGAAAGAACATGATTCTTAAATGAAAAGAAAGACTAAGATATGTTTAAAAGGGAAATATTGTGATAACAAAGTACCAGAAGAGCAAGCAAAGCCTGCAGTAAGGGAGCTGAAATTAGTATATAAGTAATGAGAACAGAGCCAGGCTCAGTCATCTTTGCAGCAAATATTAATTGCTAGGAAGAACAGAGGTTTATGTTGTTGAGTGATGTAAATTTAGTAAATTTCTGCTTTGCTGCTAATGTAACACATTCTGCTTTTACGTTATCATCTGAACTGTAATGTTTCATTTCTAGAAAATCATCACTTGGGGAAACTGTGTTATCGTTTAAAAACACAAACAAAGTTTTACTTTGATCTTTTTTCCACCGTAGAAAAAAAACTGGTTAAGTTTATGTGCCTTTTCTCTTCTGGTGATGTTGCACTGTAATTGTGTTTGCCTGTATGATTCATTACAAGCTCACTGGCAGATGGTCACGTACACTTTGCAGAAGTGCTTGATGCTAATAATCAGCTTTTAGCTTTAGTATTTTTTCCTAGGGTAAATGATGTATATTATTATAATGCCTAGAAATATCATAGTTGTTTTAGTCACTGCCATCTAAAATACTTTTATCCCTCCATAAAAAAGGTTTCTCTGTACATGTTCAGTATTTCATGAGTGAAACTTACTGTATGTGTGGATGGTAGTGTGAGAAAAAATAGTGTTCCGTCTTCCTTATATGAACAAAATGGAAGAATGAGAGTTTCATGAGACCAGAATGTGCTAGAAAACCTCCTGGCTCCTGCATATAATGATTTTTTGTTGGTTAAGCCATGGGAGCCCCACGGGGGTTATATAGCTAAAGCTTCAGAAATCCTGCTTTGTCTTACTTGATCCTCACACTTGTTACGGCAGAAGGAAATTGTTTATGTATATTTTATTTGTTTATATATATTTTATTGCATAACAGTAAATCAGGCTTATATGCAGTGTTTATCTGTGATAGTTAAAATGCTGTCAGTCCAAAATACATTCCATTTATTGAAAATGTGAAATTGTAAAGAACTACTACGTAGCACAGTAGAACGTGTATATCAAGAAATGTTGTTTTATAAGAGGAAAAATGTGTTGAATTATGGGCTCTTATCATTATATTATCATTTATTTCACAGTAGTTCTATGTGGAATAGCTGAAGAAGCCAAAATATGGTGGAACATTGTGGGGACTCTTTATAGCTCTCTTTATGTTGGGAAGGGGATATTTCTAGTCTGGCAGTTTTAGTGGAGACAGCTGTTGAGATGCTCTTGTTGGCTTTTGTTTATTATAGCTGTAGTACACTATATCCAGGCAATAAAATTAGTTACAAATCTGACTCCCTCAAAACACAATGTCATGCAATGGTTCCAGCAAAAGTGATTCTTATTTATTTAATTAAAGTTTCCTTATTTTCAATGAATTCCTTGCTGTTTCTTCATTTGGTCATAAGCAAAAGGTTGTACTGCAACTCTGTTCATGTTCTTGGAAGAGAATATGACACTAAAGTTCATGGTGATGTTTCTACAGTGTAGGATCATGGCCTACAGACCTGATATTTTTCTGAATGTATTTCTCAGTTACATCTCCTGAGAGCATTGGAATGTACATTTTAGCTGATACAGCTTATCTTCTCAAACACTTTCATAAGTGTATCTAAACTGCAGAATTCCATCCTCCAAAATTGAGGCTGAAGTAATTCACAGTTAATGTGAAGAAAATAGTCCATGAATATGTGCCAGATTTTGTCCTGCTAGTCTTAGTTTCCCTAATATAAGCATTTTAATAGTCACCTTTGCTTCCTAACTCCCATACCTTTGCTCCAATCACACAAACGCAAAAAAAAAAATCGTAAGATAGTTCTCGAACTATATTCCATCTTCAACTGATTTATTTTGCATTTCTTTTGATTTATTGTGCTTGTGAGTATAGTTTTTTATATATGGACATACTTCTGTAATTGTTCTTACTGCTTTGTGATTTATTATGTGTTGATGAGATTCTGTTGTAGATCTTGGAGGTTTTTTCAAAAAGAAGAAGTTCCACTGTCATGTTTTTCTTACAATGATTTATGTCTTGTGTATTGAAGTTATTTATCAGAAGTATTTAAAAGATGGTCTAAATTCATAACGTTTTAAAAGTATTATTTAATATTTGCCTGAAGTTGGTCCCAGAGCCTGCAATCAAAAGAGCCTCACTTTCATAGTCAGTATATTTATATTACAAAGGTAGTATTTCTTCGTTATTTTCCACTGAGCATAAAACCAGAGTTAGCATCTAAATGCATTGTACAAATCCAAAACAAAGGATAGTGTCAGCACCAGGGACCTTTTGATCTTCAGAAGATATTTCCGTCCTTTCTTTTTTTCCCAATCTGACTGAAAGGTCACACTTTACCCATATTTCGTTCTACCAGATTTATTTGTGGCCTGGAGGCTTTATCAGATTAATTTCAAGCAGAACACTCTGGCAGTGGTTCACATGAGAGACTTCTACCTGTGGAGACAAGGCAGCCTGGTTCTGCTCACCTTGAATAGTCTTTGCTGCATGTCATGCCCACTTTTAAATCTATTACAGAGAGAGAAGTATAACAGCAGTATGTTTCCCTGAGGGATAGGATTTTTATGGGTAGTCTGAATGGGGTGGAATTTTTTTGGCTGTTTTAACAGTAGCTATTAATTAGTATCTATCTTTTAAACTAATATGTTTTGGACAATCCAGGGTAAAAGGGTAAAAATTCTGTTTAGTACTAACTTCCTAAAATTAAAGGAAATACACATTTAAGAATCAGTTTAAGGGAGTCCTTGCTAGCATGTTAAAACTGAAAAACACATGCCAAAACTTTAGTGATCTACCAAAGTTTTGCCCAGCCTCAGAGATTCCTGCCTGAATCAAGGTACATCGTAAGCACCCTGAAATAGCTGCAGTTTCAGCAAGGTCAAACTCTACAGATTTTATTAGGTACTATTATTGAAGTTCTGGGTTTAGTCTAATGTGGAGGAGGTAGGTAACTATGATGTCAATGAAGAAGTTTTGCACAAAACTTTACTATGTGAAACTATATAGTTGAGTCAATTGTGGCTTAGAACAAAAACTATAAAATAGGAATGGCATAAATAATTGAAAGATCTGTTTGTCCCATCCTATTGGGTTTTTGGTCTGGCTAAGCTCATACTTATAAAACAGAAGATGTGCTTCTTGAAGCAGTACCAGATGTGATCCCATTATATTCTCTGTGATGTGGATTGGGCTGGTTTCTGCTTACTCATGTAAGAGATGCTGAAGGACATGCACTGGTTCATCTGATATGAAAGTAGACAATATTTTTTCTTGGGTTTTTTTGCTTTGGGTTTGCTTGTTGGGTTTGGTTTTTTGTTTGGGATTTGTTTGTTTGTTTGAGGTTCATAGAATCATGAAATGGTCTGTGTGGGAAGAGACCTTAAAGTTCATCAAGCTGCAAACCCCTCCACCATGGACAGGGACACCGCCTTCTACTAGACCAGGTTTCTCAAAGCTCCATCCAATCTGGGCTTGGATACTTCCAGGGATGGAGCATCCACAACTTTGGGCAACCTGTTCCAGTGCCTCACCACCCTCACCGTAAAGAATTTCTTCCTAGTATCTAATCAAATCTTATTCTCCATCATCTTAAGGCCATTGTGCTTGTCCTATCACTATATGTAAGAAGTCCCTCTCCATCTTTCTCGTAGCCTCCTTAAAGTACCGGGAGGCTGTTCTAAGGTCTCCCAGGAGCCTTCTCTTCTTCTAGGCTGAACAATCCAAACTCTGTAAACCTTTCTTCGTAGGAGAGATGTTCCAGCCCTCTGGTCATCTATGTGACTTCCTCTGGACTTGCTCCAAGAGTTCCATACCCTTCTTATGCTGAGGACCCCAGAGCTGGACACAGCACCCCAGGTGGGATCTCAAGAGGACAGAGTTGGGGGGCAGAATGCCCTGCCTTGCCCTGCTTGTCACACTGCTTTTGATGCAGCCCAGGATATGGTTGTGCTCTGGGCTGTGAATGGACACTGCCATCTGTCCCAGTTTTGAGACAAGTTTTGGAGGAAAACACTTCCACCAAGCGTCTCCCCCACAGGAACAGGCCTCCGGCACCTCCTCCCCCCACCACAACAAACCTTCTTGGGTGAAAGTGAAAAAAAACCTATTTTATTTAACAAACAAAACCAAATGCCCATAAAACATGGGAAAAAAGAAAAGGACTTATTAGACCTGACTGAACAGTCCGATATACTTTAGTGTCCTGTTTTCCCTTGGGCGTAGTTCCACCCCCCCACTGGGGGGGTACTGCGGGGCTGGGCGAAGTCCCTCAGGTGGCTTCCTGAAGGATTCTCACCTGCTTCCTCTCGGGTGTTGTCTGATGTCTCGGATGAGAAAACAAGTCGAGAAAAACAGTCCAAACAGATAAAACCGAGGAAGGAATAGGCCTTCGCTGCTGCTGCCGCCGCTGCCGCTGGAAGCCCCAGAGCGAGAGAGCCCAAGCCGAAAAAAAACCGGACCTCCCCGCCGTCTTTCCCCCCCCGTCCCTTCAAGGCCAGACACCTTGGGGAGGAATTTCAAACAACCCGGGCCAGCAGAGTTTCTCCCAGCTTCTTAAAGTTACAGAACACATTGTCTGAGCAGAAAGCAGATGATATGGAATATAAGACTTTCATAATGTCACCCCAAGACACCATCCAATCTCCTGTTTGTTTAGTGCTTTCCCCTAAAACATCACACCACTGCTCTAGGGCTGCTGGCTTCTTCTCAACAACTTTTTGATGAGATCATTTCTCTAACTTAGGGTTTTTCCAGGATTAACTGCACTATTTCTATTTTCACGCTGTCTTTGGAGGGTGTCGCATACATCATAGTGGTTATCTCTTTTATCAGAAGTTTTCGGCATCCTCTACAGGCTTTAACCACTTACAGTGGTAGTTTTTTCTACTGCATTCCAGATTTGTCTAGAACACAACCCTGAGCAGCTGACTGGGGTTTTAATTTCGTTTCCTGGAAGCCTTTGGTTTATAAGGCAAAGCAGCAGTACTCTCCACGAAGATACAATGTGCTCATGGACTTACCCAAAATGACATTTGTTTAATTTTAACTCCTATTATAGTGTCATTTTAAGTTTGAGCTTCTGCCTTGGTGAATCAGCACTTCTAATTCTGTGGTTAAATAAATTTAGGAAAGAAACCACATATGTTGTAATATATAGGCTATATTGTACCTAACCAGACAGTTACATTATGCTGTGTTTGCAGGTCTGGTATTTACCTTTTCACTGGAATTTGTCTTTCTCACGGTTAATTGCAAATGAAGTAGACAGAGGTCTTTCATCTGGAATCTAACATTAACAAAAACTGTGAAAATTAAGGAAAGAGGACATTGGAAAGGATTCTTATTGCCCTTATCTTATAGATCATACTGAGGAAAACACAGGAACATTTCCACTTAAAACAAAATTCAAATGGTATGTTAAAGAATAGTGTATTTCAAGTGTTATGGTGTTCTAAAAATACTTTTAAATTACTTTACAGAGGTGGTATTACATTTCTATGGCATTAGAGGAATTGATGATTACCTTTAATAGCTTTTACAAGACACTATTAGTGGAAACCCTATTAATGATGTTCTATCTAAGAGAATTGCATGCCATAATTAAGTGCACTTAAAAAGCCAAATTAAACTGAATGAACAAGTAACCAGTAAGGATGTTCTCTTGAGCATTCATTCTTACCATGATGAATGATGCTTGTTTTTCTCTCCTCTTCTCTTTAATTAGAATGTTTCTACATTTGCCAAAGAAAATGTTGGAATGTGGACAAAAACTGAAATTATAGGAACAGGGTTTGATGTAATAGCTTATTTGTAAAGGAAACACAACTTGTTTGGTATTTTATTGAAACAGGAAGTTCAGAACCTCAGTACACACAAGCACAACAAATTCTCAGGTGCTAGTTGAGTCATCTGTTTTTGGAAGTAGCCTCATAGAAGGCTTCCCCTTGATTTAGTTTTAATCTTCAATTAACAAAGGGAAGGAAATTACATACAGATTTAGTTTTAGATTATGTGCAAAGCTCTCTGTTGCTTTTTCGCTGTCACCCTGATGTGCATGCTTTTTGACTATATCATGCTGGCACTACTGGAGTATGTCTCAGTGAATATATTCAGCTTTTAATGAGTATAAGAAATCTGATGTATTCCTTTCATTTATTAAATAATATAAAACTTGCTAAGTCAAAGTATTTTGATTTTTCCTTCTCTAATCATTTCATACCTGATTTCAGCTTTACTGCAAACTGGAGAAGTAATCAGCTATGATAAGGTTGTAATTGATAAAACTACTGTTTTAAGTTTAGTATGGGATTATTTCATTTTTAATTGTCATGTTTGTTTGTAATAAGAGGTCTATTATATAGTAGAGAAGACTATGCCGATACTATGTAATTTTGTTTAGCTGTGAAATCATTAAAAACCACTTTGGAGTTTATGTGTATATCTTCTCTGGAGAAGACTTAGCTTTCCCCTTCCTTCCAAGTCTGTATGACACTGGCCTCTTTTTAATAAGAAGGATTTATTGAATTCCCTCCAAATCACATTACTGTTGCTCTGTTTAACCCCAGGAGTATTCCTGTGTTGTGCAATGAGTTCTTGCCTCCATCAACAGTCTGAGCAATGATGGCTTTATAGCTCTCCCAGTATCAGTCCACAGCATACAGACAAATGCATTACACTTTAATCAATAATGCCATTTGGAGAAAAAATTCAATGGATAGCGTCAGAACTACCATGTTAGCTCCTCAATTTTAAACTTAATAGAATTTTAAAATAAAAATAGACACATGATCCAGTGAGTGTGCAGGACATTTCTAAACTTTTTCCCTTGTTCAGGCCTAGCTAGATTAGATTATTTTTTCTCATTCTCTGAGTAGTGTATATACTTTAGTACAGTATGTGTGATGTAACAATCAGTACCTTGTGTTACATCATGAGAACTTGCATTGTTATAGGACTTAAGCTGTATTCCTGATACACCCACCTTCCCATGGAGTCCCATGGGAATTAAATTAAATTAAATTCCCATGGATTTTAGTGGGAATTCTGGATTGGGACAGAGCCAGATATGATAAATATATATTCACATACTTTTACTAGAAAACTAGTTTGCATGAGAGGAGTTATTGAGCATATGTATTTAATCTAAGCTATCCAGATGTTTGACTAGAAAATAACTAGTAGTTTTGCTTGAAATTTGTGATGGATTCTATGTTTCAGAGTATTTATCTTGCATTTAAGCTCAAATCCCAGTTGCCCATATTTTATGTGCAGTACTTGCTGGGTATCCTGTGGTTTTCAAATTGCAACTGCTTGCATATGCAATCACAGCCTTTTGAAAAGGCTTCCTGCTTTCACTAAAGCTAAAGCACTTCAGGTAAAATCCAGATAGACTAAGAGTAGTAGATACTCGATTCTGCACCATTCTTAGACAAAAAGCAGTAGGAATATAGGAAAGGAACACAGAAAAGAGGACAGGGTCAGGAGTTTGACCCTACAAACTTTGCCCAGCTAGCATGAGAAGTCACTGAAAGTCCACTACCATAATAAGTCTGCCTAGTTCTCCGTATTTAACTGTGTCATAACTGGCAAGCTCAAATTTAAAACAAACCCAACTTCCATATGGAATTTACAAGAATATATTACTTTTTTTAATGTTTTTAGAAGATCACAATTTAATTTTCAGTAAACAGAAGTGGAATTTCTGTTGAATTTTGTGAATTTATTTTAGATTGCCACTTTAGATTTGCACTTCAATAGCTTCACCTGTAAAGTCATACTTTTATTTTATCTTCATAAAGATGGTTCCTGCAAGACCAATGCAAATATCAAATAAGTCAATTTAATATTGTTTCCTTATATTTGTCACTAAAAAAAGTTGTTAGAAATAAGTGACAAAAAAGAAAAAAGTGGAAATATTATTACATATTGAAATCCCAAATGTATTTGAAATCCTAATAAGGAATAAGATTATATTCTAAATAACGCTTATGTTTCAACCTTTTTCTTACTCACTGCAGCAACATGTTAGACCTCTGCTTCCCTCCAGCATTTGATCAGGTTACTGACAGTGTCTGCTCTGCTCCTGTAGACTCTTGAGAAGAAAACAGTGGGGTAATCTGCTGCAAATGTCTTTGGTATATTAGCTCACAAGTTGATAAGTGTCAGCTCCTCAAACAGCGACTGGAATCAGTTCTTTTTAGAAGAGCATTGTTTGTTACCATGCACAGCTTACTATTGTGGTTTGTGAATTTATTTTTTCACTTTATTAAAAAAAACTCTTTTCAAATGCTTGTCCTTATCTTGTGAAATAAGAACAAAGAGAATAAATTTAGTGTCAGGTACTCAACCATTACCCCACCAACTTTCATAGCTTGAAAATGATTCTGTATTCACAACATAAATCTTTGTTCCTCAGCTATACAGAAAACTGTGCCAGCATGCTGTCACAATATAGTCAAAATTCTTATATTATTGTCATGCTAAAAAGTACAATAGTTCATGAAAATAATCTTCAAATAGAAATTGTTAATGATGTATTTTTGTTTAGCACCTATGAAGAAAGTGGGTCTCTCCAAAAAACTTTGCTTGAGTAATGGTAATTGTAAAACATAATTGATACAAAGCACCTGGGAAAATATTTAAACACCTAGGGTTTTTGTTTTACTCCGTGTGTGCTGGCAACTCCACTTGCCAGTTTTAGTGCTGGAGGATTGAATGTCTTTGCTTTCCATTCTTCCTATGGGATCTTTTCTTCCAATTTGTGACATAGATTAAGTGAAGAAGAGATGCTATTTCACATAAAGAAGTATTCCTGCCAAGGAGTACTACTCAGGGAAGTTACAGACCAGAAGTAATCATTATAGCAGCTCTTTTTGGAGTTTCTGAAAGCAACCTGAATCAGGTCTAGTTTTGCAGTTGGCAGCATTCCACAGCAGTGGCACCATGTGTGATGCCAGGTAATCTCTTTGAGTGGGCTTATTTTTATGATTCTCAGACAGTTTTAAAGACTTTTTTCTGTTGAACATTGATATCATTTCAACTGATCCTTTAGTTCATATTTTAAAACCGAGCATTCCCTGCTAATTATCATTGTGCATGCGTTTCCCTGTAAGTAGAGAGTTTGCATGGGGCTTCGGAATGCAGCTCTCCAGGTTTCTGTTGCGCTTAGTCATAACTATGCATCTTTTTAAAACAATTTAAGAAGAAAATAGGTTTTAATTATACATCACATTTTCATTAATATTTGGTCAGGTATGTTGTAACATATTGTGTGCTAAACAGAAACATTCTGTGGGTTTTTTGATGAGGGAATATTTTAGGCTGCCCTGCTTAGTTTTCCTTCTGTTGATACAAAAAAAAAATTAAAATAAGAAAGCAACTTAAAAAAAACTAAATTGCTGATGCCTGATTTTTTAAAGCCGAGTCCTTTTTATTTGTTTCTTTGCAGCATATCAAAAAAGATTGAGAAAAATCAGTCCTCAGAAATCTGAAGGAAAATGAACTCACTGTGTTCAAGCTTCGACATATTTCATAAAGCTGTTGAAAACCAAAACATGAAAGCCAGATTTATGAGCTTTTTTAAAGTTATTTGTAGATTCCCAAGACGATTGTGTTCCCATCACTTACTGAAGCCTCTAAAACTCAAATGACGCTTAAAAATATTCATGTTTGGCACACACTGAGTTACTGCTGAGCGCTGCAATGGCATTCAGCTAAAACTGAAGAGTTGAGAGAAGAATGTATTCTGCCTTCATGTAAAACATTTCAGTCTGTTGAGACAGAGCAAAAGGACTCACATTTTCATATTTTAAAGATAAAACTAGCCATTATTTTTAATGTTAAAATTACTTTTATTATGGGTTAATACAAATGTTTGGGGAATGAGCCTTTTGGGAGCATCTGTGTAACCCTTCACATTTGCCAGGCTTTTCCTTTCAACAAGATCACTCATTTTGTTATTACTGGAATAGAAAACTCTTTTATTTATCAAAGCATTATTCATCTGCACATTGCCAGGTGTAGCAAATCTGTTGACAGCACTGGATTTATCATTTACTGTTAAAGGCAAATGGAAGGATTCCCCACTTATCTAAGCCAGCAACATAAATGTCATTCTTGAAACTCACTGCACAATATCCTGTGTTGATTAAAAAAGAAAGTTGGACTGTCCAAAATGATTCAATATCTGAAAAACCTAAGGTAGTTGAAATGAGCTTCCAATTTTTAATTTTTTTGTCTCTTTAATGCAAATACTAGGCTTTCATTCCTTGTATCTTCATTATTTGTAGTATTTAACCATGGGGAGTATCAAGTTGTTTTCCATTAAGTGCAGCATGTTATTAGCTCATGGAATTTCTGTTTCAGTGTGGTCTTTCGTCACTGAAGTATAGTTATCTGGAAATATATTCTTTCGGTCTGTGAAAATGCAGATGTGTTTACTCCCATATGATTAAACATTGCTATTTACTTCATTAATACTTCATTCCTTAAGCTACTCCGCTGAAATCAATAACATACTGGTCTCATGCAATAGGTACTGGTCTGCTTGAAACAAAAACCCAACTAACAATTTGCTTTATGTGGGTTGGGAGAGTTCAGTAAGCCTGGAGGATATTTTATATAAAATATGGGTAAATGGTTGCAATATGAAGGAATAAATGCTAAAATGCAACTAATCTTCCTCCTTCTTGTTGCTGTATGAGAATGAACTATGAGATACCAATATGGGCAAGTTGCAACTGTTATAAGATAGGCTACATTTAGCTGAGGTCATTCTTTCTGTGCAGTTAATAATGTCATTTGAAAGAAGCATCCCATACCTATATCACTATGCCATTACATCTGCTAGAAGTGACTCCATGCTCCCTGGTGCCTGTGTCTAGGAGTCAGCAATCCAGGCGAATGGAAAGGGATCTGCAGAGTGAGTGAGTGAGTGAGCACCGAGAGCACCGTGCGCACCACACACACTTCAGGCTCTGGGCTCATTCCAGCCTGCTCCTCTGAACCGAGCCCATCAGCTGAGTGTATTCCATCCAAACGGAGTATAGGCTGTGCTCCTGATGGCTGCTCCCCAGTGGGAACTAAAAGTACACTCAATGGGAATGACTAACAGATTAGTTTCAAAATTGCACTAAACTAGACCAGTAAGAACATAAGTATCATTTTGCCAAAGGTCCTGTCAGGAGAGATCCATCAAGAATAGATCTTTGTCAGCCGTGAGGAAAAACAGGTCCATGTATATATTACATACCTTTTAAAGTCATGGCTCGTTGTCTAAATCAAACTATTTGGAGGCTGAGATTTTCTTGGTTTATATGTGGTCTCAACTGCTTTTGTTCAACTGTCAGCTGATTAAGGGAAGAAACTTTCTGTTCTTACTTTGCTTCCTTTGTGGTTTTGAGACATATGAACTTGCACGCATTTAAAAACTGAATTAGCTCGAGAGCCCTACCAATTATGCCAGATATAAAATGGTAGATTCAACATTGCTCACTTAGATCTGCTGCACGGAAAATCCATATATGCTTACACAAGTTCTTTGTCATAAGCATAATGAGGCCACCGCACCAGCACATGTAGGAACCATTGGCATAAAATGTACAACTATTCCGTCCATATACTGTATTTGTTGTCTAGGCTTTTGCTAAGCTACCAGGCTGTAAAATCTGTTTAATCATGACCTAAAGTAGTAGAAGTGGAAATTCACTCTGTCAGATCTTTAATTACTAAATTGTCTTCATCTCACCTCCTGAGTTTTCTCACTTTCACTCTTGTGAATTTCCTCCTACCCTACATCCTGCAGAGTGGGGAAGCAAGCAGCTCTGTGGTGCTTAGCTGCCACCAGGACTAAACTACAACAGATTGGAATTAAAACAACCTTGAGAGATAGAAGGAATGGTCAGAAATAAGTATGATGGAGTTCGGTAAAGACAAGGACAAAGGCAGAGAAATAACCACCTGCAGATTGACAATGCAATATTTCTGCCCAAAGAGCAACTCAGTATTTTAGAGGATCTGATCCAATGTATGTAAACTCTGTCATACTCAGATAAAAGAATACAGGCATATAAGGATGTGTTAACAGGAATGCTAATCATAAGAGACATTAATTGTTTGCAGCGTGCAGAGAGCAGTGGTGGGCCTGAGCTGGAATACCGTGTCTAGTTTTGGGCACTGCACTTCAGGAAAGATGTGGATCCATTGGCGAAAATCCAGAGGAGAATAACAAAATGATCAGAGGTCTACAAAATATGACCCAAGAGCAAAGACTGAAAGAACTGTGTTTGTTTAGTCTAGAGAAGACTGAGTGGAGACATGATAACTGTCTTCAAATATTTAAAGGTTGTTGCAACGAGGAAAAGAAGAAATTGTTCTCCATGTCCCTTGGCACTAGGACAAGAAATAATGGGCTGAAAATGCATCAGAAGCAATTTAGGTTAATATCGCTAAGGAAAGCTTTCTAACTGTGAGAGAAGATAAGCATTGGACTAGGTTGTGTATGGAGGTGGAAGGTTTCTATCTTTGAATTTTACTGGGATTCTTAGCGGATTGTCACATGTATATGTAACCCTCATGGTATGCCAGTGGCGCAGGGCTCAGAGGTGCATGTGTCACATTTATACACCGCTTTGGCATAAGGCATGGAACAGGGCTACTTCATTGATATTCTGGTGAGGAAAACACTTCCCAATTATAATTGGTAAATATTTGCACAATTTTTGACATAAATTTGCAATTGCAATTTGCATTATCACTGCTTTGTAGTCACTTGAGTTCTCTTGAAATAAGACAAAACAGTGGAAGGACAAGTTTTGAGGTATTTCTGAAGAAAGGTTTAAATATCTAATCCTGAAAAATCGTTCCTTCATTAGCTAATTTGTAATTAAAGGATTTTTTTTAAGTCAAAAATAATTAGTTTGTGTTGAAACCAGATGCAAATATATTTCAGAATATATTTGAAGTTCAAAACAAATACTTATAGTAAAGTGACCATATCTTACAATATTATCAGAGTGTTTTTAAATTATATGTTTTGGAAATACAGCTCCTTGATTTGCAAGTCATAGTTATTCTCAAAGGGGAAAAACCTATCAGTTTACCCCAGTTTGTTTTTTATTAATCTGTAGTTGATTACATTGAATTACATAGTGTTTAAAAATAGTTCTATCTCTGGAAAACAAGGAAATTAAACTAAAAATAAGTTAATTTGGTTTTTTTTTCCCTGCAGAAATTTGCTATGCCGGAAAAAAATGGTTCAGACATCTTCCAGTACAAATTTGAATATCCGCCAAACAGTAGATTTATTTGCCAAACATTTTCATGCAGTATTCCCACTGGGACTCAGTCTTTCAGAGAATAAATTGGTGAAATTAACTTTTCTTATCAGTCTGTGGGATTTGAGAGAAGCAAGGTTGTCTGCCAAAACACAGTAGAAAGAAATAATATCAGCTAAATTGTCTGGATTCAAGTGTTCTTCCTTTCGCCCTCACCTTGGCCAGGAAACACTTGTATGAAGGAATATCAGAGGAGGGGAAGAAACTGTTTCAAAGAACTTTCCAGATAAAATAGTCTTGACTGTATGCCATTTCTCCTTTTACTTTCCTTTTTATTTTTCAAGACTGGACATTGAAGGTTTCTTTTTTCTGGACCAAATTTTCCATTCTGTCCTCTTTCATATCTGGCTCCTGGCTCAGGGCACCAGTCGTCTTCCACAGCAGAAAGCGATGGCCAGTTTGCCTGTACATAATCTCCGTGTGTGTGTGGTGCTGGGGTGCTAATGAGGCCTTATCAAGCATTCAAAAAGTGTGTTCTCACTTCTGGCTGTCTGAAGTCTTGACACACAGAGAGCTTCTATTTTAGCCAAAGAGTATCGATAACCAATGGGAAAGTATTGTTTCAATAAATAGTCAGAGATAAAGATGAAATATTTGTAATTAATTTATGTTGCATGAATGTTGCAAGTTGAGTTTTGTTCTGAGAATGAAAAACATCACTACCAAAAACAAATGCATGTCATACCAAAGAGTGGAATAACGTTCTGGATGCTGCTGAGATAATTATATGGCAGTATATCCTGAACCAGTTGGGGTCCTGCATCGGTGTGGTGTTCCATTAACTTAGACAAGATTCTTCAAAGCTGAGGATCTATTTTTTTGTTGAACTGCTTGCTGAAGGAAGTTGTTTCCAGCTCTTAACGTGCTTTTTTCATGCCAGAGAGCACCAATTTATTTGTCTAGTGCAGCATTTCAATGTAATGTTTAAAGCTTTTAGTAAATACTATTTCAATTTTAGTATTCTCAACATGTTAAAAAAACCTCAGCCAAGTGCTAAAATAAAAGAAGGCAAACTAAAATGATGGGTTTTAATTAAGTTGAAAATGCATGGCACTTTTTTTTTCCTAGAGAAATAGAGTTGCTGCTTGATTTGTTGCTTCTATCCTTTTAAACCTGATATTTAGAAAGATGAAAAAGAAAGCATTTCTTCTTTGTCTTGTAGCAGTACTGCATTGTTAACACAAACCTCCTTGATCCCTGCAGGGCCCTGCAGATTCTGCAAATTCCTCACTGCTGGATAACTGTACTTTCAGAAGTCTGCACACTGCAATACTCTCCTCTTTATCAGAAGCAGGCTGATTCTCCACTTGTGTGGATGTCAGCCCTTGATCTCACATATGCATGGGGCTCTGCATATGTGTTTGTCTTTTAAATTTTTACTAAATGACAGCCTGTTTGAAAATGCATATCACCATGCAAGTGTAATGATTCCTAACAGAGATGTAACTTTGATTTTGTTTGTCACAAGGGCTTCATAAAGAATTATACTAACTGGAAATGTAAACATTACTTAGACAGTATATTGATCCATAATGAAACAATATTAATATTAAAATCTTAGAGCTTAATATTTCCACAGCAGTACCACTAAACTATATTAAATGAATATGCTATTTTATATGTCTAACCAAGATATAACTACATCTTTCCATGTTTCCATAAATGCTATATTAAATGCTCAGATATTAATGATAAATCATAAGGGGTTGTTTGTAGATTTACTTATCTAC
This sequence comes from Dasyornis broadbenti, assembly GCA_013397935.1. Taxonomy (NCBI): domain Eukaryota; kingdom Metazoa; phylum Chordata; class Aves; order Passeriformes; family Dasyornithidae; genus Dasyornis; species Dasyornis broadbenti. Next base: position 145,969 of record VZRN01003866.1, on the reverse strand, counting down.
AATGGGAATGAAGATTAATAATGCATACATTGATTGTGCAGTGCATTGATTGTGCAGTGCATGCACAAATTTTCAGACATGCCATTATTAATGATGGCTACATTATATATATATATCTTTGAAGCTAGTACTTCATATTATCAATTCTAGGCTACAAATACAATTTCTATTAACCGTAATAAATCATAATAATTTCATTTTAGTGAAGTACTATAATTCTAATAGCAATTTAGACTGGAAATTTCTTCATGTGCTATTTTGTGGAAGTTGGACACTGAAAATTGAGTGCTGTATATAGGAAGTGAGCAGTTTCAGTGCTTAAAAATTTCCAAGTACATCTAAAATAATTATTTTCTTACATTATGCATGAATTCAGGTATTAGTCAGAAATAATACCTTTGTGGCATTTGATAGCTGTCTCCTATGGAGTTTATGGAATTTTGTGTTTGTTCTGGCACCTCACCCAGCAGAAGCTATTTTCATACAGTCCTAGACAAAACTACAAGGTTTAGGGTTTTTTATACGATATGCTCTTTTGGCTTGTGGGGATTGAAAATGAGTCACAAGAGGGACAACAGTTGATGAAATGCTTTTTGTGATTTTTTCTTTATAGCAGAGAAAGGCTTTATTTATTTGTCATACATTCTCCTTAAGTTTTACTTCTGTTAACAGTAATTCTTTTTCTATTTAAAACAGGTTCAAACAAACAACTGAATTAATGGTAGATTTATGAGAAATGTATGCATGTAAAAGGTGTCTTCTTGCTATTCATCCAGCTAGTGAAAGGATGAGGTTCATGGTTAGAATCTTACCAAGGAGATTAAATAAATGGGTTTATAACATTCTATTTCAGTGTCAATCTGCCAAAAAGTATCACTCATAAGGAAAATCAATGCTGTCTAATAGGCACAGACACAATTGTAACCATAACTACTGACTTATAGATACACAATTTGTGGAAATAGTTTCTTTTGGGGTCTGATATTTTCCCAGGCTTAGTCTCTGCTAAGGGATTATTTATTTATTTGTAAAAGTTTGTGTGAAATGGGTATGGTTTCAAAGGGCTGGGAGCACCCCTGGAGTGCCACAAAGGCTTTGATGTTGCAAGGGCAGCTGAGTCAATTTAGGGGTAAGAGCTTGATTGTGCCCTCTCATCCCCCCCCCAGACCCTGTGTGGTCAGCTGGCTGCCCTTCAGCAGCTGGCTAGCAGTTTCCTTTCAGGCTGCTGGGCCAGAAAGCAAAGTTAACCTTCCACACTCCTCTCTGAGCTCTGAATGCAAATGCTGTGATTTTTGCTATCTCTGTGGCCTGTGAGTGGACCCAGTGTGCTTGAGCAAATCCAGGCACAGCCAGCTGGGAAAGTGGTGGGTATGATTCAGACAAAGGAAGTGCAAAGATGACATTCCATGTTGAACCCTTCCTTCAACACTACCACTGGGATGTGCTGTGTTCTTACTCTGTCCTCTCAAATGCACTGGTAATGGAATCGTAAAGGCAGTTTAAGAAAATCCACTCTATAGCACATCAGCATTTCCCTTCTCTGGCTGCTCTTACTGTGTACTAAATGTATAAATAAAGCATGCTAATTGTGGACATGAGCTGAGGTGAGTGTTGTTGGGTCCTTAAAATTTGAGTTTCCTGATTTTATGATTAGCTATGTAACATTTGCTTTAATGTTACTTTCATCCAACAGCTGTTTCTATAGGTAGAGGTATCGTATAAATGAGTTTTCATTACAATGGCAGCAAATAAATCCTTTCAGGGGACATTTTTTAGGAAGCGGGAATACCTTAGGAATACCTTTAGGAAGTCCTTTCAAATCATATTCCCTAAAATATGTGACATAGATCATGACAATTTATATTTGGTGTCTTCTATCTAACACAAGTCCTACTGTTCTTCTTAAGATAAAACCTTCTCAATTGTAATAATTTTCATCTTTAAAACCTTAGAGTTTCAGGTTGACAAAACTAGTGTGACTTTTGTCTTTTTTAGTTAAATCTAATTTATTTTAGATAAACTAGCACTATACTGTCTTTGGAATTGTCTTTTTTCTATCAGTTGCATCTGATTTGTGCCAATAAACAATTCCAAAGAGTTCTGCATCAGATCAACTAAGATAGCAGTGCATTTGTCATGGGGCTGTTATGAAGTTGAAACAAAGAGGTTGTTATTTTTCACTATAGTGCATTCTTTAATTTGTTAAAAGTGCTTACAACAAGCACTTTCATAGTTTCACAATTGCACAGTTTTTAAATTAATTAAGATTAATGATTGCAGTCCTAATAATACCAAAATCACACTGCTATGCACACCAGAGATTGCAAAGTGGTTTATGTTCCTGATCTAGTCCTCTTTTAAGACAGTGATCATGGCCTCTAAGCCTCACAAGACCCATCACAAACTGTACTTTTAGAGAGTTTGAAATCTGATACCGTGTATTAAAACAGTACAATTATTAATTTTCTGTTTTTCATGCCACGAAGATGCCCAGCAGACAGGTAATTCTAGAAGAGCATTCTGCTGAGATGGAGGTAGGCAGTACTTCGCTGAGTCCAAAACCAGATCTGCACGTGCAAGACATCAGGTGCAGGAAGGGCCATCAGATATATTCAATAAGTTTGGGTCCTCCGAAGTCTTCAATATAACTCTGCAGTCATATTGTGATTAACAACATTCTTTAGCAGCTATTTGACTTCCATGAGATGGGATTAGGTGTGCTATGCCATTTCTATATCTAAGTCCAGAAAGGAATAGAAAATATAGGGTATTTCTTGGATTGTGATTGAGTCTTTTTGGTCTGCTTCATCCATAGCAGTCACTGTCTTCATTATTTAGTCGATTCAGAATGCAAAGAATCAAGCTGATTTTATTTTCAGAAGAGCAACCAAGGAACTAACCATCAGAGAAAGCTGAATTATCTATTGATTGAGGACATCTCAAAATTCAGATTGGGATTGACGTGTCCCAGAATAGCAGAGGCCAGTGACATAGAGCCACTGAACTGTGAAGTCTCACATTAGCACGGGTTTCAGGCTTTGCAGGAGCTTTCTCTAGCTATTTGATCAGAAGTGTTAAGGCAATTCACTTGGACTTTCATCTGTGAACATGCCATGGAACCATTTGGCTTTATAAACCCCTGTAAATCAGCCGGAGATTCTTACTTTGGCTGCACATCTGCTGAGCACATACATTATCCTGTTAGAGTCTTAACTGCCTATTGTTTCACAGCATGTTTGTGTCAGGACTGAAGGAAGGAATCCACTCAATGGGTAATTTCTTCCACTGTTCCAGTTACACCTTCTCACTGGCTGGTTTCATATTCAGATGTTTCATATAATGCAAAATGACCTTTCCTCTATGCTCATGCTGTCATCTGTATGAAAAATTCCAAGCATCACATAATATGAAACATTTCTTTTTGTTCTCATCTTACAATTAACTCCAATCTCATTATAAATTTTCCAAACTTTGACAAGCGATACAAAATCAGAGCGGTTACATACATTGCTCTGGCAGCTCAATGGCAGCTTCTCACTAAGAAGTACAACCTTTTTTTTTAATTTTGTTATGAAAACTTTATTTTGCATACCATGGTGTGTAGATTTGCTGTATGCACTGCTTTTATGCACATTATAGCTAAAGGAGTTGGCTTTAATTGCTGAAGCACTGTTCTGCTAGGTATATACAGATAAGAAAATTTGCCTTATATTGATCAAGCAGGTTTTTATTTTATTGATCAAATGTTACAAGCTGCACAGCATTCACAGAGAACTTTTGGTTTTGTGGAGACAAAAGGGTTTACAATAAATGTTTCGCTCTGAGTGCCGCTACATTTGTGTAACTTCATACAGCTGAGAGAAAATATATTTTTTATCTGTGGAGCACATGAGGGGGAAAGAGGTCCTAAAGTAGTTTAAACTCTGAGTTAGATATGTTTGTAAAATTCCCCAAAACAAACCAATGACCACTATATATTATAAAGGCTATCACAGTACGTATTTGTGCTGCAACACTAATTATTTATAATATTCTTTAAAATTTCTGTATGATGTCCACTGTTAAAAAGGTAAGAATGTAAGACCATGGTGAAAAATAATATTGTCAAGTGCTTTAAGACGTTATACAGGTCAAATGTCTGACCTATAATGAAATAATCTCAAACTCTGGGAATTGTATTGATCCAATAAAGCAAATTCTTTGTGTATTTTACCCAAGAATTTCTGATACACCTGAAAAAGTGAAGTTCACATTAATATATTCATTATTTTTTTCCTGAATTATGGAAAACAAGGATTGGTCTTACTTTGAGTTGAAATGTAATACATTGGTTAATTAATTTTCTTGTTTCCGCAAATACAGATCTGCAGGCTTCAGCGTCACCTATCAACAGGAAAATACCAGCAGAATCTCTTTTCAAACCAGCCTGTCATGTTTGTATCTCCTACCAGTCAGCCACCCTGCAAAAAGCTAATTGAACTTATACAGCTGGCAGGAGGGAAAATATGTAAAGCCTTACGTCAGGCAAAAATCTGTATAGGAAAGAAAACAGGAAATAAGTACCAAGAAATAATATCTTTATCAGAAAAATGGATATTAGGTAAGACACTAAATTTCAACTTACATAAAATATTGCAGAATATGTATTAAAATTTTTATTATAAGTAGTTCACTAAACTGAAGTTATGGAGGGAAGAAAATGGAACCAACTGCTACAGCTAGATTTTCAGGAAAGTTGTCTCTATGGTGAGAACCTTCTCTTACAGCTAAGAGTGCTTTATGATGGTCCTGGTACTCACAATTTTAATTTTACCTAGAACAAATATCATCCAAATATTTTCAAATTTATCTTTTCTATGTCGATTTCATTTAGAACAAACTAAATTAAGGGGAAATATCTATATGATAATTGCCTTCTAAAACAGCATGCATTTCAACTTCAGATAATGTTCTGGCTGGTATAAATTGGCATAGTACTATTGAAATATGGTAACTGACACCTTCTGATAATCTGTCCTGAATCCTGTATTGTACATCTGAAAGACAATTTTTTGCAGTCTCCATTTCACCTGCAAAAAGTTTCTTTTTAACATCTGCTGTTATGTTTCTAAGAGTTGTTAGTCTATCGTTTTTCTGACTTATTTGCCACACAGTCTGACAGGCTATTTTCAGCAAGGGTGTTTTCCAAAAAGGGACCTTATTTAGAAAAAGTACGATTTAATTTTTGTCATATGCTATGTCAAACTCCTCCAGAAAGCGTCTCACTCATACGCTAGCAATAAATGTAATACAGGAGTTGATGTTATATGAGAATAGTCCAAGCAAGTCCTAGTCTCTTGACCTCTAATGCTGTCAGATCGTAACAACTGAAAACCTGAAAGAAAATACCAATTAAAGAAGAAAGGAAAAGTAAGCCATAAGGGAAAACTACTCATCTAAATGCACTTTTATGTCATGTTTACTTAAAGTATAAGATAAAATTGTGAAGATTGATGAGAGAGGTGTAAGAAGGTGGCATTGTTTATTAATTCTTTCTCCAGCTTCAAACAAGACTTAGAGAGCAAATATGAAGAAAAAAAAAAAGTGAGCAGGTGATTAAACCAGAGGTTTGTGCAGGACTAAAAATAAGAGTAAATTAAACACAAAAGTTTCCTATAGTAGTGCTCCAGATGGACAAATGTAATGATCTAAAGTAGTGTGCGATTCATGTGTCCCACTCTTTTACTGGTCTCATGGAGTTCTACCTTACCCCAGGTCAAAGATCTCATGAGCTACCTGCAGCTGGACAGGCCACCTTCAGCCCATCAGTGGACTGAAGGAATTGCATATCCAGCTGCTAACAAAAAGAAGACTGAATTTTTTGATCATTCACAGGTTTCTCAGTTCACTTTTGCAGTCTGATTTGTAATCACTATGTCCTGTTCACAAGGCATGGTCATCCTCCAGCTAATGGGTTTGAATTCATTTTGATGAATCATCAAATCTCAGAAAAAAGAAGTATTTCTATGTGATGCTTTAAAGGAATGATACAGGCCTTTCAAGCTCTGCCCATTTCTCAGCAGTGGTGTGCATAATAGTATGAACAGTGCCACCTATAAATTGCTGTGTTAATCAAATAAATAACATCTGAAGTTTTTTCTAATCTTTGACACTTCACTGTTGCAATCCAGTTGATTTCTGGCTATCTGCTTTCTGCTATTAATACCAGCTGCAAAATAATTCACTTAAGGTTGACCAGAATAAAAAGCACATAGATCAATAATGCAGCACCTTTTTAAAACTTAAGTAAATGGTAAGTGTTTGCATTATTATCATTTGACTGTTCGCATTTATTTTCTCTCTCTGTGCTCTCAGCTCCACCAAACTGCTTTATACCAGAAATTGCTCTGAAGTACACTGTTGCTTTATCATGTTTCTTTTGCATTTTATTTTAAATAATCCTGAGGGGTTTTTTAATTTCTTTTAGATTCAATCACTCAGTATACAATATGTCCCATGGAAAACTACATTTTTCAGATGTGAGTTAGCTCAAGAGCTTCCATATGGTTGTAAGGAAACACGCCTAGTTTGGATTCAACAAAAAAATAAGCTTTGAAGAAAATTCCCAAGAAAATGCAAGTTACATATTTATAAATACAGAGGAATGATTTCTGTATTTTTAGGACTTGTGTAAGTATTCATCTTGTGAAATCTTTAGTTTTTGAAATAAAGTATTTCCCTAATAAAAGTCATCATCCTTTTTTTTCATTTGTTGAAGACCTTTGGAACTAAAAGTTGAAGGAATCGCCATTCACTGGGAGGAAGTGGAAAGATATTTTCTAGTCTTTTAAGTGAGGTTGATCAGGTTGCAGTGCAGTTAAAAGATGTGCCCTCAGTGTGGGTGAGTGTGCCTGAGCTGGATCAGGTGCAGTCAGCAGGAGCTGTGCTTCCGGGGCAGCTGCAGGAATCCTGTTGGCTCCTCTAGTCCAAGAACCTCTGCACACACCTTAAGGGCCATGTTGCCACATCTTCACGACCATTGCTAAATACATTTCTTTGGCAAAAAGATAAGGTTGAGCCCATAGTGCTCAGCCCACATCTGCTGGTGTAAACTTGCACTTCTAAACTGCATTTTCAAAAGTAAATGAAACTCAGTAATTATGCTCAGATGTGTAGCTAAGGTATTATTTATTTCAATGCCTTTAACTGAATCTCAGAATGTGTCTACCTTACACCTAGGCTGAAACCAGTTACTGACTCTGAGTCAAATGCATTAAGACAGCACATCATTCAAATGTTAAAATCTGTTGAAAATGTAACATATTATGAAATTCTTTAGGTAGGCTTGAAAAATGTGTGCAAATGTCTCACATGTTAAATTCCTCTTTAATCTGTAAAAATTTGTAAGATTTTATTTTAACAAGTACAAAGTGAAGTCGAACGGAAAGCATGTTGCATAGCACCAGTCTATCTATAAAAGTACAAGCTCCCTTAAAGATTTCCAAGTACCATCAAAATGATGTATCATCATAGAAAGTAATGTTATCAATTAATTTAAAGCCAGCTCATAACTCACACCTTCCAAACTCAGTGTTCCTCTCAGAGCTCCCTCAGAATAAGAAAGTGCAAACTCTATACAAAAAATTATTATTTCAAGTTAATATTATGGAAAAGTCAAAGTACAATGGTTTATTTTTTAATGCTATTTTTACATTGCCATTTTATATTGCATTGTTCCAACTTCTTAGGCTTTTAAAGAAATTTGAATATAAAAGTTCTGTAAACAAGGATTATACAGTCTTTTTCTTCAAAACAAGTTCAGCACTATCTGGGGGTGACAGGCTGTTTCAGGTACAAATTACATTTGTATAGTTGCTCTGTAAAATGATACATACACTTCGTAATGGAAAAGCTCCATGTTATGATTATTTTATGGAAAATTAAACTGATTTTATTTTCCAAAATGCAAAGCACCTGTAACTCAAAAGGTTGAGACTTCATTTTCAAGTGCTATATAGCTGGATTTGGTATATAAACTATAAAATCTAATTTACTGATGTATTTTCCTTGCTTAGTTTTCTGATATGCACATTTTTATCAGTGTCTTTTCTAGGAAAGTATGTTTGATATAAAAACTGGTGTGTTTGATACAAAAATTGGTAATCAGATCTGTCTACAAATTGTACTGTTTATCATCAAAACTATTTACCTATTCAGTGCAGAGCACTGGTAACGTTATCACTCTTCACCCTTGACCTTATGATCCCCCTTATTCAGGAGGTAGTTGCCAAGTACTATATATTAAAATACAAATATTTGTGTTGGTTGTGGTATGTGAACATATGGTTGCCACTAAATAACAGAATCATTTTTTTGAGTTACACTGCTTAACTTTGAATATAACAACCTCCTGGTTTTATTTTGTAGTCATTTCCTAAGTGTACTATCCATAAAAATCTGTCACTATTAATTTACAGAATATAGCACTCCAAATCAGCTTTCTCATAAATCTTCTTAAGATTAGTCTCAGCTATTTAAATTGTAAATTCTTAGATCAACTTGTTGATTTTTGTCAGTCACACACGTAACAGATTTGACAATGAAAATTCTAATATCCTTTTTTCTAAACTAAAATGTTTCCGATAAAGCAATCTGTCAATTTAGACAATTTCACCTTAAATTATATAGTTGATAGAAGTCCCTATCCATTGGCTCTTCTTGCAAAATTTGTAGTAGACGGGCAGATATAGCCAGCGGGAAATTGAATTCCTAGTTTTGGTCTCACATTCTGGGCAATAGGAGTGCTGTCCATCCTGACTGACTGTTGCTTTGTAAGCGTACACCCAGCAACAAGAAGCATCAGTGATTCATGAGTAGTTTTGAGTTGCTCAGTGAGATCTTTGCAAAGTGCAGTGGTCAGTGAACATTCTGCCACAGCACAGCCATGCACCCTCTCCTCTGCAAATGGGTACTGGGCTCTCCTTATTAGGAATCTACTTAATTTCCTTAATTTTTGTTCATTTCCTTTATTTCTCTCAATCTTTTTTTTTT